>OX578148.1:132926232-132966282 GCA_951213105.1 Amaurobius ferox
ATATATACATATATATATATATATACATATATATATATATATATATATATATTATATATATATATATATATACATATATATATATATATACATATATATATATATATATATATATATATATTATATATATATATATACATATATATATATATATATATATATATATATTATATATATATATATATATATAAATATATATATATACATATATATATATATATATATATATTATATATATATATATATACATATATATATATATACATATATATATATATATACATATATATATATATACATATATATATACATATATATATATATACATATATATATACATATATACATATATATATATATATACATATATATATATATATATACATATATATATATATACATATATATTTATATACATATATATATATACATATATATATACATATATATATATATATACATATATATATACATATATATATATATATACATATATATATACATATATATATATATATATATATACATATATATATATATATATATACATATATATATACATATATATATACATATATATATATATATATATATATATATATGTGTATATATATATATATGTGTATATATATATATATGTGTATATATATATATATGTGTATATATATATATATGTGTATATATATATATATATATATATATATATATATATATATATATGTGTATATATATATGTGTATATATATATATATATATATATATATATATATATGTGTATATATATATATATATATATATATATATATATATATATATATATATATATATATATATATATATATATACATATGTGTGTATATATATATATATATATATATATATATATATATATATATAATATATATATGTATATATGTATATATATATATATTAAATTAAAAACAAATTTTTCAAGAAATAAAAGGATTAATGTTTACTGCAATTTCTATTTACATTGCGCAAAGCAGCAACAAATAAAATGGGAAATATCAAAGATACAGACTTGCCGCATACAAAATCTATAGGTTGAAGGCAAAATAATTACCAATTCAATCATAGAGAATTATTAAAAAATAACTATTTGCTTTGAGCCGTTATCAAGCCCTGTCTCAAAATAGCCCCAGACCATTTCTGCAGTTGCCCAACATACAATGACCGATATGAATTAATATAAATTATTGGTTAATCATAGGACAATTGCTTACGAAAGTTAATTTAAACACACTTAAAATGCATATACTAATGATATGATGAATAATTGAATATATTTTTCGGCTAAAGTGTTCGATTTAAAAATGCTATAATAAATATGAGCAGCACATAATTTGTTTTTAACATTCAATGACATAGACATAACAATGACATAGACAATATGACATAGATATAACAATGAATTCAATGACATTGCTAAAACAATGAATTCAATGAGATAGACATAACAATCAACATAGACGTAACAATCAACATAGACATAACAATGAATGTTTATAAATAATATGAACAAACAAAAAGTAATTCATTAATTGAACCGTAAAACTTTTCACAAATTATGGAGGTATAGTTTATTCAAAAAAAATGTGGGCATTGTTAAAATTTTAAACTAATGGATTTCTTAAATACTTTTCTATTTGGTTATAGTAATATAATATACGTATTAAAAAAAAGTGTTTATTAAATTACCTGGTATATGCACTGGCAGTAACACTGTAATGATAATTGTAATGACACTTTATTACCTGATATGACACTGTAATTGGTTTTAGAGTATTCGCCAATAAATATCAAGCAATGTAATTAATAGTAGACAACAATGGGTAACAAAAGTAATATATAATTTATAACTGGTATCTATGAATACAAAGCCATTGTTTAAACACAAAGCAGAATTCGCTGTCATTCATGCAATGGTATTCATGCTGTCTTGAGAATTTGCATAAAAATGATCATCCACTTGTTATGATTATCCACCAAATGATCATCCACAAAGTTAAACATTTTCCTTTCCACATACTCTAAAGGTCAATTTTAATTTTCTTAAAGGGCCATTCCTCTTTAATCTTAAAGCATTTAGAAAATATTCAAATAACTATTAGACTTTCTTCAATAGAAGAAAAGAACAAACTGTACACACATCACACAAATAGGTGCACATGCAGATATTACTGAAAAAAGTTAATTCTCATTTTAAGATTACCAAAACGGGTAAATCCATTGAAATATATGTTTTAATGTGAAACACCTTTTGGAAAGGGGTGGAGTATATTTTGTCTTAGATGTGACTTAGACAATATGGAAGTGGATGTATGTAACGATCATAAAACAATTATCGGGTAGAATGAAACTGCAATTTACTGCTCAGCCAATCGCCAAAACAGACGATTTTATTTTCAAATCACTGACGTAGCATTCTTAGTATTTATTTTCTTAGAATTCGTAGTATTAATTTTTCTCGTATCACGTCCACTCCTTGTAGCTGAACGTTGACCAGCTTATATACTCCCTTCTAATTTCAAAGAAAATCGATATAACTCTTTAAATGTTTTACCAAATTAGAGAAGTTTTGTGAATTCGCTAAAAGCCCCCAGGTCTGTAATTCCTCGCAAAATTTGAGATCATGGTACTTCTATTTGTCACCTAGGTCAAGCGACCTAAACCTTTTAATAACATTTCATTATACATATAATTTTTCCTCCAGTACAGGCAATATGCTATGGAGGTACGTTATGCATACGTAACAGTGCATCGTGTTCAAGCTTATTGATGCTTTACATATTAAACTGAAGTTATCCAGATATTTTAGCTCATTCTGTATCCTAGAACTACACTTTCGAATAGTTCAAAGGACAAGGCGTAGCAATATATTTATATTACCGATTATAACACAAAGCACATGCATCTTATAGTGTGTCATTGAAGCCAGAGCGTAATCTCCTTGATTCATTTACACTGCATTCTGCAAATATTTTTGCTTCTTTCTCCTTTCCAATTATCTTATCTTGATGAGATAGTGGGGAAGTAAATCCCTTCTTCAATTCTCGGACGCAATTCAACGGATTTCTCACTCTCATTTCGCATTATTTATAGGGCGAATAGTTTACGCTGTAATGAAGAGCCGGTATTTATACAGTTTCATGTGCTATTTATGAGAAATAAAAGGGGATTAAATGGTACGAGAAGATTAAAGGGATAATCTTTGTATAATTTTGTCTTATTAACTGTAAAATACTATGGACTTTTCTATCAGAAAAATAAACTTTTTAACCGTGACATTGATGATTTTAATTTGATGATTGTAATATTTCAAGAATGATTTTGTTTACCGATGTTTGTGAATTATTTCATTCGCTTATAGCAATAATTGCGCAGTAATTGTTACTAAGGTGTAAAATGCCCTGACTTTAGTCTTTTTTTAATAGTTAAACACCCCTAGATGCGACCTTGAATCTTGGATTACCATATGTTGAAGTTCGGGGGGGTTGTACGATTTGACGATTTTTCGCCAATTTGGCCACATTTGAAAAATTTTCGGAGGTTCGAGAGTCACCCTAGTAAACGAATATTCTTCGAGATACGAGCGATTTCTAGACGTTACTAGAGAGAGTACAGGAAATGGGTCATCCTTCGAAGCAGTATTTCACATGATACGAGTTACACTGAACTGTTGCATACGTCAGTGTTTTAAGAATATTATCGGTTGTTTTGTGAAATGGGGGGAGCGGTTAATTGATGTTTTGCTGTACCTGATATTTTTAGTGATCTTGCGAAATACTCATCGAGCTATTTGCTGTAAATTGTTCCTGTTTATGTTTTGCTCGTAAATAAACGTGTCAGTTATCCAAAAATTTTGACTCATTCTGGTATCCTATGGCATAAGAATATTAAAGACACACGTTTTATATAAATTTGACTTATTAACTATAAAATACCATGCATTTTTTTAATCAAAGGAATAAACGTTTTAATCGTGATAATGATGATTTTTATGTAATGGACGTAATATCCCAATAACGATTCGTGTGTACCGGTTTTTGTGAATCATTCCATTCGCTTCTATCAAGTAATTTACGCATGGATGTTATATTTTCACGGTCTAATGCAAAATTGGCTCGTCTAATAAGAAAAATAGAAATACCCGTAAATATTGCGCAATACATTCTTCCAAATTTCTTACGGAAACCAAGTCGTTTTAAATAATTGATTAGCCAGCACAGGACGATTCTTACTCAAAATCATTCTTTTCTGCGTTTAATTATTTGTATTCATTAATATCATTTTTATGGTACAGCATAATGCATAAAAATGTCTCATTTCTAATTAAAAATATTTTTTCTGGTAGATGTTGTAAATATAATATTGTAAATAATTTAGGTTATCTTATAAATAGATATTTGGATTTAAACAAGAATAATACAGTCTCATGTGAGTGCTAAAGTTCCACGCCTCTTTGATTTCGGATGATTGTATATTTATATTTTCAACGGCCAACAGCTTCGTGGAATGTCAACGCAACATCTATAAAGTCCCCAATAACTTTGTAAGAATAGGTCTATCAGTCCACATGTCTGGCCTGTCTCAACCTTTGCAAGCATAGGGAGGGTTCAATTATTTACATTTCGTTATAAACGCACCAAATTTCACTCAACCTGCTCACATAATTTTTGAGATATTGAACTCACAGACTTAAGTACGGGCTTACTAAAATGCACGTACAGACACAAACAATGTTTAATCTACGTGATAAATGTTTGATCTACGTGATCTAAGGATACAAAAATTGTGTAAATAGGACTAAAACTCTATTTTGAATGTTCGATCACAGCAATACTTTCTCCATATATTATACTATGTTCAGCTGAGAATATAAAAGAAGCCTTGCCCCTTGTTACTCGAGAATTGTTCGTCGAAGAGCAAATTTAAAGATGCGATTTGATTACAAATAACTTTCTCTATAAATTAATGAGAATATACTTTGCATAAGGGTAGTCTTTATATCTAAATACGAGAAAATTTCGAAATTTTCAATGGCAACGCCTGATTTTAACGTCATAAACAAATTCTAGACCTGCAATTTAGTCCACATAAAAAAAAACTTTGTGTCAGGAGATATTCAATTTTCCGAAATGTGCAATTTTCAGGGGTTAGCTTCATGTTGAAAACCGCTATTTGAAGGGCGAGATTTCATTCATTGAATGACCACAGCTGTTTAAATAAAGTGGGTCATTTCAGTGATATATGCACTGAAATACGTGACTTGTTTATTCTGATATTTCAAGTAGTTCAAAATCACACGATCCTGCCAGAAAGAGCCGTTCCTAAAAATAAGTCCATTGCATCTGTTACTGTTATTAGAGTGACACTGTACTGTATCTTCAACAGGGGTTTAGTTCTTATTTTGGGGAACGACCTTTTTGGATGGTTCTTGTGATTTTGAACTTGGCCTTTACAACTTCGCATAGTCCCAGATAAATTGTAAACGGATTTTGTGCTAGCTACATGGAAGGACTTCAGTTGCCAGTTCCCACTAAAGTTCGCATAATTGCGGTAAATAGCAAGTTTCCCTGCTGTTGATGGTTATTCCAGGCTGATGAGCACACAGTGTTATCGGCATTGGAAGTGTCTTTCGTATCTCATCTTGGTTTTAGAAAACTAGAAGCCAACGTGTAATTTGGTATCATTTTGCTCTAGATCCAAAATATGTTGTCAAAGTTGGACAAATGTTGCCATTGGAAATTTCAAAGTTTGTGCGAATTTTAATATGAAGACGGCTATTTATACAATTATACAAATTTTATGCACAGTAACTTGAGGAAGTTTCTCTTGATCGAGTAGCATTTTAAAATTTGTTCTACTATAAACAATGCTCCAACAACAAGAGTTGGGCTTTTTTTGCCTCCGCTGTGCAGAAGTAATTTTAATTTAGATATTTTGAAGTACAAATGTAAGGTACATATCATTGTATGTCCAGTCTGCTATATGAATTGACGGTTTAAATGTGTTTATCACCTATCTAAAGGCATCTCTTTGCAGCAGAGATAGAATTGTCTGATGCTCAGCAGTGTTCTATAACAAAGGTTTCTTTATTGTTCTTTATAAAACTATTGTAATTAATTTATTAGTATCGATTATTATTCTGTGAGTATTATTCTACATTAACTATTCGCTTTTATATTATTAGGAACGATAAACCAAAACATATGTTCTGTAAATACTAATAAATACAGCTTTTCCATTAAAACAAGCACAATTAATATTTAAATTTTGAAATACAAATTTAAGAAAATGTCACTATTATAGAAATTGCCAAATAAAGCAGTACATTGTATATTATTGTAACCTCGTGTATCTTGATTGCAAAAAAGAGCTGAAATATTTTCTAAATTCATCTTCACACGCATGCGCTGTTTAGTCCTGATACAGGCACGTGTCGCTTAGAAATATGCAGAAAGCGCATGTTGTTATGCGTAATGCGGCTCAAAGACATGCTGATAAAAGCTTGCGTAAAGTTATGTATACTCTCATCTATCATCTATCCACCTGCAGTCCTTGTTATCCTATTTCCTTTTGGCAACGCACCTATCCTAAGTAATATTATTCATTATTATAACACACTAACGTAAAATAATTAGTACACTATTCCCTAACGAATCCCCATTTATTTACGATACACTAGACTCCTCAGCCAAAGGCAACCACATAATGTGAAACTTAATATATATATTTTAATCAAGATAATTTAATTTGTAATTCCCACAAATCGACAGGGTTTACCAAATAAATAGCCAATGTAGCTAACTTCGATAACAAATGTATCACCATGGTAGCCGAATTGGCCATAAATTTCTTCACGTGGGATACATATATAAAGAGACAGTCAATGAAAAGATATTTCTTAACTAGTATTATTTTTCAAAAGTACCCAAAACGTTTAAATACACGACTGCTTGCACCTTGGAAAATTATTGACAAACACCTTGTTAGATACTTATATATATATATTATTTACTCCCATCATTTTAGTATGTATATATATATATATATATATATATATATATTACATGCCAAGCGTAAGTTACATATATTAAAAGCGCATATGCATATATATATATATATATATATATATATATATATATATATATATATATATATATATATATATATATATATATATATATATATATATATATATATATATATATATATATATATATATATATATATATATATATATATATATATTGCACGAAATGTAATACTGTAAACATATCTGCATCTTATGGTGTAACGAAGGAAAATCATAAATTTCTTGTTTCATTTACGCTGAAAACTCCGAAGATTTTCATCTTTTGCTGTCCAATTATCCCATTTTGCTGAGATGATGTAGAAGTAAATGCCATCTTCATTACCGGATACAATTCAGCAGATCTCCCAGACACATTTTGCATTATTGATGGTGCGAGTAGTTTAATCTTTAATGAAGCGCAGCAGTTTATACAGTTTTATGTCCTATTTATTAGGGATAAGAATGCATTGAATACCACACAAATACGATTGAGAAAGAACAGATATATACTTTTATAAGTAAGTTTCCAATTCATACGAATACCTAGACTATATTTATACTCATGTTTTTAACAATTGCAACACCTTGAAGGAATCACTCGATTGAACTGAAACGTAGCAAATGTAAAGCGGGGTATACTATGCAAATATTTAGAACTTAAGCCACCGCGATATGCGTGGTCTGATCAGTGCCCTTTGAAATGATGTTTTAGCAGTATAAATAGAGAGCGGAAGCTAGACATTGAAAATTGTATATGGTTGTCTGCCAGCGGTATACATTTCATTAGAAGTCACTATGCATCTACTATGACAGAGGGCACCATGAGCAAGTTACGGATTTTAAACAGGGACGAATGATCGGCCTTCGAGATTTTGCTTATCGTGCAATAGCAGCTCATATTGAGCGCAATGCCACGAAAGTGATACGAGTGTGGTAGCAGTGGACTGATGAGAACCGAACGAGTCACAAATCCGGCAGTGAACGGCGAAATGTTATGTCAGCATGTTGATGGACCACATAGCTTCATCACGACAGTTGACAGAATGTTGGAACACTGCTACAGGTGTTGTTGTTGAGACCCAGACCGTCCGACCTACCAGAAAGGTGTAAGGTAACTGTATGGACGGCCGGGAAGTGCCACCCAATTTAGACCGGAACCCAGTGGGGGAGGCATCCACAGGGACCGTACCCTCCTTCCCCTACCACCAACCTCTCGGAAGGACTTACGGACCCACATGTTTAACGTGATCGTACTCCGCATGAACACGGCGGCATTTCTGGTAGCGTGCAAATCTAGCGCGCAAACCACGGGGATACCGCACCCGAGATGGCCAACAGCACGCGGTGTTCCGAGGTGGTCACCCACCAAGTAACTGCTACAGGTGTGTCATTGTCTGCTCCAACAATTCCACTCTGACGCACAGTGGACTACGTGCAAAAATTCCATTGTACAAGATTTCCCTGATGCAAAATAATCGATGCCTGCGACTACAATGAGCTCATCAACTTAGACACTGGCGTCTCGATTGGCAATAAGTCGTATTTTCCAATGAATCCAGCTTTAATTTGGGGTACAGTTATGACCGCATCCACGTTAGACACTATTATAGTGAACACCACTTTCCGGAGTGTGTTATGCAACGTTATATTGGACGAACGCCAAGCGTGATGGTCTGGTTAGGTATCTTAGGGGATTTCAGCTACTAGGAATTGCGGATAGTCTCAACAACAACCGGTACATCAGAGAAGTTCTGGAATCCGAAGTCGTACCCTTTCTTCAACGTATTTCTGGAGCTATATTTCAACAGGAAAATACCCGTCAATATGTTGATAGATATGGTAGAGGCTTATTTTTCAGCACAACAGATACAGCTTCTTCTTTGGACTGCCTATTCCCCGGATATGTTGCCTATTAAATATCTGTGAAATTTTGTCTGTCGGCTTATTGGTCGTGACTCTCGTCCCGTAGCTAATACAGCCGAACTTTGGGTTCAGATAGAAACAAACTGGAATGCTCTTCTTTAGGTACACATTCAAAAGCTGTTTGATACAATGCCACGTAGTATAGAAGCACTTATTGTAGCGCGTGATGGGTTCAACAAATACTGATTTTCGATATGTAATATTGATTTTTGCTCTGAAAATATAATATTTTATTTGTACCAATACAGGTTATCTGCGGAATAAATTTTATTGAATTATGATGATACTTTAATAGTGTTGCAATTTTTACAAAGAGGAATTTGTTTGATTTATTTGATTAATTGGAATACTCAATTATGCCATGGTTGTGAAGCAATTTAAGTAATTCATTATATGACTGGAGGATAGTGCTAAGGCGAAAAATAGCTGCGATACAATTTTTGTGTTTTACAATTTTGTGTTACAATTTTGTTTCATGACGTCATCAGCCACCATACGGAAGAACGCGTTACCACCCAGAAAAGGTATAGTGTCAAACATGGTATTAATTAAAAAGTTCCTCAAACTCTTTAAAATGAATGGTAACATACTATAATTGTGATCATTTGGGCTAAAGATATCATTTTTTTTCAAATCAATTTTATTCTACAATCCAGTTATATTTTTTTTGTTTTGATTCTAAACGAGCGTTAGTTCTATACCGGAGACGCCGTATTAATACAGTGCAAGAATATATTTTGTTCTAACCGGGCTTTCTAGCAATGTAATATATCTATAATCATAATAGTAATATGTAATTTTGAAATACATGTTAATATATGTTATTTTTTAATTATTTCTTTTTGTCAATGTAACGCTTATCGTAGACAAAAATACAAGAAAGTAATATTAATTTTTTCGCGTACCTCCCACATATAAACTCGCGTACTACCTGGGATTGGACCGCTCCTATTGCAGAAGGATTATGTCATAAAAATCATGACAGTTTGAACTATTTTGATTACTATTAGCAATTCACGAATACAGACCGAAGTTTTGTACCGCGGAAGAAAAACGACCATCTTCAGTCTCAGTTGGCGCGAAAATGACTCGCCAATGTTTTCAAGTGACGACGAATCGTCCGTCCACCTAATCGGTTGAAGGATTTCAAAATCTCTTCTCAAGTATGTACTTTAAGTAATCTATGTTTTGGAATCTAAACAAATGTTTAATCCTGATTCTTAATCAGATTTTAAAATTTATGTTTATGTAATATTAGACGTACATTTTCCGTATCGTGCGTACTTTGTTAGGTATCTGCAATTGTTTTTAAGTTTCAACTTTTGATTGTTTCAAACATTAAGACAATTTGGATCGCAAGGTCTACATAGTAGTTTTTCCTAATAGCAAGACTTATTAGATTATCTTAATAACAGCGCATAATAGGTTATCTTAATATACATAGTAGATTATCTTAAGGTTATATAGGGATATTTTAAAGACTAGGAATGTAACTAAAATGCTTATCGTCTTGTAGTTCAACAGGAACGCCCCAAAGTATTAGAACAGATCTTTTACTTGCAACGGATTTCTTTCTATCTGGTCTATTTAGCTCTTTTGCAATCAGAGAGGAAACGTTTAACTTTCAAGATAGGAGGTGTTTGACTCCATCATATTGATAAAATTCGTTGAAAACAATGGTGTTTAAAAATTGGCGTTGGCTCCCAATGGAGGCAAAATGATTTTGCGTGGATAACGTCTATTAATAAAACCCCGATTAAGTTTAAAACGTTTATTCTTTGTTTTCATTTTCACTTGACTCGTTTACAACAGTTAATGAAGGGATATTGTAATTAAAGTAAGATGCATAATTGAATCATTTTTAAATTTGTAGGCGATGAACAAATATTAAATATATACAAATTTGACCGGATGTAGATATCAGAACCACTATATTTCAGATTCCAATCCAAAAACTAATTGCATATCCTGGCAGGATTTTCAAAGGATGTATTTCAAACATAATGAAAGAAATGACTTTCTCATTGTCTATAGCAATAATTTTGAGTTTCTGAGGTGTAAGCTTTACAAACTTCAAAGCAAAACATGCAAATCATCTTCAAATTGGTAAGAACAATGGGTTGAAAATTATATTAGTTTTGTAGAAACTAATGATGAATCTAGACATAGACTTTTTTAGTGGACATTTAATTATTGTTTATATCTACTTTTTATAGATTAAAGAATATTTCGAGGTAAAGTAAACCAAGTGAAGCGAAAACTTGTTCGGACATAATTTTTTATTTATTTTTTTTAATGAATTTTAATAGAGACCAGATTTCAGACAAGATTTAGCGGACACAGTTTTATATTGCATATTTATAATTGTCCGTAATATCAAGTAATGCATCAGACTTGATACGTCAGTTTTATTGAACCCTGACCTGAGTGTTTAAATAAGGTCATAAACATAGGGATAAAGTGAAGACACGAGATTGGGTAAAGATGTTAAACAATTATGAAGGATGTCTGGTCACATTGCCCTAAGATCGGCCAGTAGTTGACAAGAGGCGTGCCAGAACTCAGGCAAAAAGATGTTGCAATATATGGAAAGTTCTAGAGATGTTAAGAATAGTAAGATAGTAAAACAGCAGGAGAGTTCGAGTTCGACAAGAGCAGTCGTAGTAGAGAAGAGTCGCAGTGAAGTCACAATACCAGACTTTGAGTTTGTACGATTGGAGATGCAGTTATGATGAGGTTAGATATATTCGTGTTTAGAGATCGACCTCCGTACGAGACGGCGTACCACAACGTGAGTTGGTACAGTATGGTGTACACTGATGAAACAGAACCAACAGAACTAAAGGTGGCTGTTTCAATGCATAAAGACAAAATTGGAGGTATGTGCTCCTATCAATAATTATAGAAGGTCATCAATGCAGTTTAAGCATTTTTAACATAACTGGTCTCACATTTGCAATCTCCTCCGTAAATAGCAATATGCTAAGTGTTGTTATTTATTTAATAATTAAACATATGTTGTTACTAAATGATTTTATTTTAAAGTTAAAAAGGTGCAATCAATTGTGATAGTTTGTTAATATATTATTTTATAGTAACTCGCACTGAAGATAAATATGGGGGGTTTAAGTGGCACAAAATGTAAAGTGTTTTAATGTTTCACGACTTTACGATTTTACGACCGTGATTAAGAGTTTAATTTAATATATAATTTGCATAATATTTCTAAATGTGCACCACAATTAAAATATTGGAATTATTTTAATTATTCCACCATATTTTTTACACAATAATGAGTAGGCACTTTTTATATTTTAGTCTATTAGGTTCAGAGATATAAGCTTCCAAAGAAGAACAGGATATTTTGACAGGATATTTTGAATCTAGACGTTATGCACTTCCAAAAGTGAATACTTTCAATATTATAATATTTCCACCCATTTAAGCTTTTCTATGTTTGCTGTTTATTGTTCTAATTGAAAAAAACATTTTTTCGTTATACGAATAAAATATTTTCCCAAACCAAACTATATCATCATTTGGCATTAAGGAGCCTTAGTATCTAAGTACTGAAATGTATTTAAAAGCCACTGAAAATGCTTTCAACATACGAGTGCTTCTTTCTACTATATCTTACCAAAAATAAATCGATTTTTATTTTATTGCTGCCGAAAATTTTTATCTACCACCTTTTTCATGGAAATCGTTGGATTCTATCAAGAAGTATCGTCACTCTCTGCATAAAGGTAATATTTAACTATATATCGAAAACAGATGGTGACAACTTCTAAGATATTATTTCATTTCAGTTTGGATTTTAGTTACGATTTCACAATTATACATAGTAGATGACAGCTGATCTATTGTTTTCAAACGGGATTGTCATGTTCGATAATATAAACGTACGTGCCAGATATCGAGAGCGGTGCACATTAAGGCTCCCTGCCCCATTAATCTCATCTACTTTTACATAAAGATGACATTTCTTTTTAGCTGATTTATATAATTATTTTTATAGTTTTTATTTTTCTTAACAAAAACATGGATTTCATATAGTTTGATTATTTTAAAAGACTATTTTAGTTAGTTTCTTCTGAAAACTAATAAAATTGGCACCAAAAATTTCGTATACAGCCATATATATCAGTGGACAACAAATAATCCAAGTTTTAAAAAGAATAGGTGTTGGTCAAGTTGAAAACGGTACTTTCTTGTTTTGATTTGATATGGAATGGCCCAGGTTTTATTTTCACCAAAAGGAAGCTTTTGAAGGGTGAAAGTTTACATATTTGAATGTTGAAGTTTTTGTACCTCCTTCCCATTTAGTTGTGAACCACAAATAAAGCTAGTTTTTGAAAATTTTCCTTACTTAAAACTCATGCATATTAAGAAATCAAATGATTCGGAAAGACTTGCTGACAGAATCAGACACAATTTTGCTTGAATCGCTCCATTGGTTCCAGAGATAGTAGCAAACTCAACATCGTTTAAATCACAACCGTTTCATAATCATGGATGTTTCTGTACCAAGCTCTGTGCCAAACGAGGAATCACATTTCTGATCCGATCTCATTACTTCCACTTATATATCCTATTTATTTGAAGAAAAGAATATACTGTAAGTATTTCAAAAATGAAATTAAAACCCATTTGACGATTTATGAGTGTCAAGTTCGGACTGGCCCTCTATTTCGCAAACATTCTATTTGCAAAAAACGTTAAATTAATATCCATCTCATTAGCAATTTTATACTTACAGGCAGATGTCATATAAAAACTAATGTGTTTCCCTTTAAAGGTTGGAAACCAGCAAGGTATGTCTACAGGTTGACGCTCATCTATCTGAAGTCTTTAAAATCACCGGTACAGGTTAGTAAAGATTCTTCTTGTATGTTTTCAGCTCGATATGATCCGTAAAAAAGTGTGGATTGTGTGGTGTTTAATTAAACATTGACACTCATAATTAGAAAAACCCATGAATAAAACGAATCGCATCCTCCATGAATCGCATTGTCCGTACCTTGCTTATCGTAACCGCAAAACCCACCATTGCTTATTTGCATGAGTTCTTAAACAAAGTCATTAAATCAAAACACGACATATAAAAATCCACATTTCTAATTTTTAAAATAAATTATTTATTCATTTCTCGATTATTGCTATACTTAAAATTACATTAATTTTAATAAACACTAAAGGGGGAGAAAAGTACCGTGTGAGACCAAGTCGTTTGAATCTTATTCCAAAGATATAAAATTGATATATATACGAAGACTGGCACATACTTCTATATTTCGGGTCTGTTGCTCAATATGACTGGAATTTTTGAAGCTTCTTTTTCTGACTTTTGGAGTGAGCTTTGCCTTTTCCATAACATTTTCACCACTCAAAATAACGACTGGCTCTCTTAGCTCACTCTCTTAACTCACTCTATTAACTCACTCTCTAATAGAATCATCGGGACCTCTCTTTCTCATCACTTTTGGACAGTCATTGCTTATAAACAACACTGCATTTATTTCCAATATATTCATTGACTTTTTCTCCTTGTCACAACATAATTTTGGCTGATGTTCAGATATGCCCTCCTTGATCTCATTGGTTGCTCTTCAGTGCGATGTCGCAACCTTGAATCATTGGCTCCTTTAGTTTCCAATAAAGCTTGATTTAAGTATTGGCCCTAGGAGATTTTTACTCCAACTACACCTGCAAATTGTGTGACATGAATTCATTGGGGTCGTGATCTTCTGGGCCAAGACTGTCATAAAACGGTGCCTAAAAGTCTGCGCTTTGTTTTGTCGTAAACATCAAAACCGCATATGTTGCTTCCTGGTCTCACTTTCACGGTACAAGTTGTGCATCATAAATTTCAGTGGTACAACAAGACAAATATAGACATGTTTTAGATGTCAAATGAACTATTTCTTATTACATGAAAATGATGCAAGGTGTGCATCAAAACCTTTCAGTATTGCAAATTGACAATTATAGACTTGGCATGGTAAAATTGAACGTTTCCTTTCTAATTGTGACTTTAAGAAACATTTAACAGAAAAATTTTCTTAAAGTCACAATTTTATTGGTGGTTTTTATGTGTTTTAGTACTAGGGGAAAATGCGAACTCAGGAGGCAATTTATGCAGTTTTGTTGTTTGCGACAAAACAAAGTCCAGACACTTAGCCACCTTTTTATGACAGTCTTGGAGCGGGTGGTCATGACCTCAATAAATCCACGTCATACAAATTGCAGATATGGCTGGGGCAAAAATCCCCTAGGGCCAAGGTTTAAACCGAACTTCATCGGAAACTGAAGAAGCCAATGATGCGAAGATGCGGCATCGCACTGAGGAGCGCCTAATGAGAGCAAGAAGAGCGTATCTGGACCTCAAGTAAAATTATGTGGTCACAAGAAGGAAAAGTCAAATAATATATCAGTTGATGATCCAAAAACGACAAGAAAGAGAGTTGCAATATAAGAAATGATTGCAAGGGTTCAGAACGAAAGTTGCGTTTTCAAGCAATGTAGTGATTATTTTGAGTATTGAGAATGTTTCAGAAATAGACAAAGCTGACTCCAAATGTCCGAAAAAGAAGCGGCAAAAATTCCAGTCGTACTTGAGCAATAAACCCGAAATACAGATGTATCTGCCGGTCTTCATGCATGTTAGGTCAATTGTTAATCTTTGGAATACGATATAAACAACCAGGTCTCATATCGTGCTTTTCTCCTACTTAAGCGTTTGTTAAAATTCATGTAATTTTAATCATAACAATAATATGTGATAATAAATGATACTTTATTTTAAAAGTCAAAAATGTGGATTTTAATGTGTAGTGTTTTGATTTAGTGATTATGTTATGCAACTCTTGCAAAGAGGTAATGCTGGATTTTGCGGCTACAATAGCTATATATGAATATATACGGTTCACGACCACGCTATTCCTGGGTTTTCCAAATTATGCATTTAAGGGTTTTCCTTTTATTCACCACAGATGCAATCTGTATTGTTCTTTGAATCCAATTTATTTGGGACCGTTAAGTCCTTAACTGGGATATGAAAATAGAATCGCGATACATTCTGGTGGGGTATGCACATGCCTCAATTTAAAGATCATAATACCACCATCATTCGTTAAGACGGACAGCCAAGGACCAGCAATTACTGTCCGTAGTAGCGAAAGTCTATTATAACAGGAAATCAGAAATAATTACGTAAACTAATTGAAATATGCTTGGAAAGTCTACTAATTTACTGTCATAGTTATTTTGATTCTGAATATAAAAGTTACAATACAATATTAACACAAAAATGAACTAATAAAGAATAAACAGCTTTTACCTCCATAATTATCTTCATAAGACATTAGTTGTGATTATGCTTCCCTGTTTGTGCAATGTATGATTTTCTTCTTGTGCAAAACTTGAACAATCTCGATAAAATTATGTCGTGAAGTACATCTGGTATTATTTTAGTCGAATTCCTGAGCATTTAGATTTTGGTGTGTAACTAAGAAATAGAACGGATGCATATTTTTAAATGGGCCACAAAAATCGCAAAATACTGAAATGAATTAATTATATGCCAAAATATATAAATTAGAGGCTTCATTTATAAGTCATTTTTGGTAAAATAATAAAAGAAATAATAAAAACACTGTTATAACGCTGGCATAAACTGTTTCTAAACATTTATTTTTATTTTAAATTTTGGCGATTCATCATTATTTTAAAATGCATAAATCTGCCATGGAATGAAAAGTATTTTTTAAATGTCAGATTTAAATCATTTCAAGCAAGTGTATAATATATAAGATTTATTACATAAACTCAAATTAATGGATATAAAGATTAAAACATGATTTCTGCAAAAGTCTTAGTTTCGGAAATTTTTGCTATCCTCAAGATATTTAAAATATCTATTTTCTCAAGATCATACTGTATTTAAGTCAATCAAATAATCATTTGTATAAAATAATTAATAAAACAGAGAACTTTATAAATACACTCAGTGAAAGCGAAAGAGGTCGCATACACGGCGGCCAGGTTCAGGAAGCCCTCTGTCGGCCATTAGCCGAGAAAACCGTCATATCACCCGACACGCACGCACAGCACCAACAATACCGTTGTCCGCCATCCGGACACAGGTAGCACTTTCACTACGGGCACCTGTGTTTGTGCGTATCATCGCAAGGAGCCTGGCTGAAGGATATTTGGTATCGCGGGGCCCATTACGTGTTTTGCCAATGACACCCATCCACCGCCACCTCCGTTTGGAGTGGTGTCGCTTTCGACGGGATTGGACAGCAACCGAATGGAACCAGGTCGTCTTTACCGACGAATTGAGATTCACTTTGGGCAGTGATGACAAAGGTGTACGTGTGTGGCGGCCCCTTGGTGAACGTCTCAATCCTGCCTTCCCTGTACAGCGGCACACCCATCCCACAGCTGGTCTGATGGTATGGGGTGCCGTCGCATACGACACACGGCCACGTCTAATCCATGAAACCATGACAGTCCAGCTGTATGTTCGTGACATCCTTCAACCATATGTGTTGCAACTCATGGTAGGGCTCTTAGGAGGCATTTTTCAACAGAACAATGCTCGGCCACACACAGCAAGGGTGTCACAGGAATGCCTCCACTACATTACCACCCTTCGCTGGTCTGCCGGATCCCCAGATTTGTCACCGATCGAGCATGTCTAGGATTACTAGGGACGACAAGTTGGACAGCCTACGAGTTTGGTCGAACTAGAGGCGTGCTTACAACAACTGTGGAATGAGATAACGCAGGCAACCATACGTGAAATGTATGCCTCTATACCTTCGCGTATCGCATCGTGTATTCATGCTAGAGGTGGCCCAACAGGGTACTAATTTTGGGTTATACCTTTGGATATTTAATTATTTTAGAAATTTTGCTTTTGGTTTAAATGTGTTCAGGGGTCTTATTTACATAGCCATTCTCTTTTAGTTATCCATTTTCCAATTGTTTAGGTTGTTGATATTCTTCTGTTCCAAATAGGTTCTTTTCCATAGGTTTTGTGTTAAAAACGACAAAAGTTCGTTCTTTTTAGGTTTTAGCAATTTAAATTTATTTAAATTGGCTAAATTGTGATTCCATTTATTGCCCATTTTATTCCCTTTAATTTGATTCCAAATTTATTGCTCTCTGTTAAAAATTCGTTAATTCATTGCAGTTTTTCGGTTTTATTCTATTTTCAGCATTTTAAATATTTCAGAATCGTCCATATTTAAATTATTGCCGAATTCGTATATTTCCAAATCGTTTCACTTCATTTCCTTTTAATTTTCGTCTGCTTTGAAATTCCATTTCTCTTCTTTAAAGTTTCGAGTTTTTAATTGGTTGATCGTAATATTAAAATCGTCTGTCATTAATTATTTTATCGTTCATCGATAATTTTGTTGACAGTCTGTGGCAGCGATGTTTCGCAGTATATAAGTAAAATCGCGCGTTTTTTCGCTCTTCTGTTTATTGATTGGAACCTGAGCTGTGATCTGTTAAAGTTGTTGTTTTCAGCGCTTCGGCGCGAGCCGTAGTTCGAATCCGGCGAGCGTTCTGAGGAACGAAAGTTCTTTTTTTCTTTATTCCCGGCCCATTAATTGTGCTCTGTTTATTTATTATTCGAATTTTAATCTAAACATTCAAGAGCTGTTGAAAATGTTGCGTCTGATGGCTGAGAATTGTTGTGTCTATACAGACTGGATGTTTTGATTTCTTGCCTCTTCAGTCATTTAATTAGTAATCCACCGTGTTCCCAGCTGTTTGCGATGTCGGCCGAGGAGTCTTTACCGGCCAATTAAGAATTTGTTTATCTTGTCAAGCAGAGTAGCTCTATCTATGATGGATGGAATGCACATTTCCGAAAATTAAGACGGACATATGGTCTGTATTCTGTTCTGATGCCAAAAGTCAGCTACAACTGTTTGGAAGAAATTGTTTAATTCCATCGTTACTAAACATCCTGTTTGGGAATATCCCCTTGGAAAAAGGGATCCGGTTAAGGATTTTCCTCTCTAGAGATGGACATAATTCTCCTTTGCTGTGTTCTGCGTTTCAAGAGGTGTTCCTTGGGATCTTTGGTGACCTTTCCCTGTGAAGTTCCTTCCTGCTGATCCTTGCAGTTCCTTGGAGCATTTGGTGAAACCTTTGCTAATTATATCTCTCAATAGTTAAAATATGTTTATATTCCAATTGTTTTCAGTTTAATTGTGTTAGTAGAATAAGACCCCTTTAGACTTATATATTTTAGGTCACCTGAACCTGAGGTTAAGTTTAACTTTTGTTCTAAATTCCCTTTTGGCTAACTTATGTTCTTGTATCACAAATTCTAGTTTAGGCAAATAATTGTATAAGTTTAATATTGTTAACTTTAAAATTTAATATTCTAACGTTTTTTTTTTTTACCACTATACGACCGGCCATTCTATTTATTTATTTAAGTTGTTTATTTGATTTGTTTACTTAATGAGATGCAAAATGTTTTGAAAATTATTTTAAAAATGAAGTTTAAAATTTTAATAAACGTTAGATTTTGAAAACCTAAAATCTGTGTTCTCTTTCTTTTACTTTTAATGCATTTTTATTTTTAGGAAAGTTCCATTTAATTACATGTAGTGTACATATTTGTACACGTAGGGAAACTGGTCAATAGGTCCACATTCAGTTTATTTAAGAATTCAGTTTATTTCTAGGATGTTTTCAGGTTTGAGGAACTTTAGAACTTTTTTAGAGTGTATTTCAGAAAGTTTATAAGGAACTTAGAATGGTTTATATTTTAGAGAGAAGTATTTCAGACATATTTTCAGATATTTTTGAGTGTTTTCAGAAGAATGATTTTTAGGTTTTAAGAGCTTTAAGAACTTGGAATGTTTTGAATATTTAGAATGATAATATGTTATGTTTTAATATATCATAAATGCACTTTTTCTACCGAACAATTGGCGCCGTTTGACCAGTCTAGGGGCTTATTCATGCTAACTGTAATTGATGTTCTTAATAATTTTTGTTCTTAAAAATGAAATTTCAGTAAATTGATTCCATTACCTGTTTATTCTAAAAGTGATTACTGTTGAGATTTTAATATGTTCTAAAACTAAGGCAGGATGTTTTAGAATGTTCTTAAACTAAATTAAAGGAATTTATTTTAATATTTTGATTAAAATTTTAGGATTAATTTAAATATTTTCATTTAGAATTTTTTGAAGAAATTTTTGGATTTGACTTTTTCATTTAGAATTTTTATTTAAGCATTCCTTAATTTAAGTTAATTTGATTTGAGTTTTATTATTTGAAGTGTTTGAAATTAAATTTAATTCATAAGTTTAGGAAGTTTTAAGTATTTGAAGAATGCACTTTATAGTATTTACATTTTTTGTTCTAATCCCATCTCATTAACAATTTTTTTTATTTTGTTGTTCCTGTAACCCACGCTCCCAGCAACTTAAGAATTGTTTTGATGAAATAGAATGAAATTAATTGAGTAAATTTAACATGAGAATATTTTTTTTATTAAGTTAAATTATATAGAATTAAAGCAGTAGTTTTTCGACTTAGAATTTTTTATGTTCTGATTTGGAATTGAGATTTAAATGCTCACTGATATGTGAATGTAGATGATGAAATACTGGTGATTAATTGAAAAATTGGGTAATGCAGGTGTTTTTTACACTCCAATATGAGTGTGACATAAATGTCATCTTGAGTTATCTTGTTCTTCACATTGATCATGTGTTTGGTTTTCACACTCAAATAGAGTGGTGACAAATCAGTTTGTTTGTTCTTAATTCTGAATCTGATATTTTTTAATACTGTCTTTAAAATTTTTGGTCGTTAAAGTGGAAAAATTTATTTTATTTATAGGAGAATTAAATTTTTTTTAAGTGGAATATTTAAAATTGTGCAATGCAATTTGAGTTCTTTTGGTTTTGAAATTTAAATGGGGAATTGTAACATGATTTTTTCTTTGGTATTTTGTTTAAAGTAATGTGATACACTTGGCAGTTAGTGAATTTAAATGTACTACTTGATGGATATTTTTTTTGTGCTATTTTTTTTGGGGTTCAAAAAAGATTCACAACCTTTGAGAGGACTCACAACCCTCGGCCCCTTGTCTTAATTTTTTTTTATTTTTATGAGAATTTTTGAGATTTCCAGAGAGATACAGTTATGATATTTGAGTTTATTGTTGTTGAGAGTGCAAGATGTTGCACAAAATTTAGTGGAATCGCGTTTATTGCTATTGATGTAAAATGATGCATAAGGTCATTTTAGTGTATACTTGTCGTTTAAACGACCTAATTTGCCAAGTAATCAGTTTATAGTATAACTTGTAAGCAAGTCGGTTAAATTTGTGTTCAGTTCCAAATTGTTAGGGAATTGAGTTTGTTATTTTGGGGTAAATATTCCACAATTTTTTTGTTTGTAACTTGAGCCAAAATTTATATTATTTAAATAGAGTAATATGCTTCGAATGATTGTTTTCTTTCTGGAGTAGATAGAGATGGTGATGAATTTGATGATTTGTACTTATTGGTTGTTATGTTGAAGGTACCTTTTCAAAATTAATTGTTTAGATTATTGGAATTCTTTGGCTGGTCCAAAGTTTTCGTTAAAATTAATGTTTATTCATGACAGCTAATGATATAGAGATCTGTTTATTATTTTTCTACTGCTTCTCTTTGATAGCATATTTGTTGGAGCATTTAAAAATGAATTGATGAATTTTCATAATATAGAGTTACAATGAAGTTGAAGTATTTAATATTGAATCTATATGTATGTTTAAAAGTTTAGACGAAATGTTGAGAAATATGATAATTGTTATTATGAAAGTGTTTAGTGAAGTGATTATTTGATTTTTGATTTATTTATAAGGAATTTGATTTTTATATGATTTTTATGGCTCATGTTACAGATGTAGTTGAGATTTTGATTTTTTTTTCTCTCCTTCGTTTCGCGGAATTTTGTCATGTGTTAGCTAAAATTTTTCATTTTTCAAATGAAAAATTTTTTTGGGACGTTCGAAGGAGTTGTTGGGTTATACCTTTGGATATTTAATTATTTTAGAAATTTTGCTTTTGGTTTAAATGTGTTCAGGGGTCTTATTTACATAGCCATTCTCTTTTAGTTATCCATTTTCCAATTGTTTAGGTTTTTGATATTCTTCTGTTCCAAATAGGTTCTTTTCCATAGGTTTTGTGTTAAAAACGACAAAAGTTCGTTCTTTTTAGGTTTTAGCAATTTAAATTTATTTAAATTGGCTAATTTGTGATTCCATTTATTGCCCTTTTTATTCCCTTTAATTTGATTCCAAATTTATTGCTCTCTGTTAAAAATTCGTTAATTCATTGCAGTTTTTCGGTTTTATTCTATTTTCAGCATTTTAAATATTTCAGAATCGTCCATATTTAAATTATTGCCGAATTCGTATATTTCCAAATCGTTTCACTTCATTTCCTTTTAATTTTCGTCTGCTTTGAAATTCCATTTCTCTTCTTTAAAGTTTCGAGTTTTTAATTGGTTGATCGTAATATTAAAATCGTCTGTCATTAATTATTTTATCGTTCATCGATAATTTTGTTGACAGTCTGTGGCAGCGATGTTTCGCAGTATATAAGTAAAATCGCGCGTTTTTTCGCTCTTCTGTTTATTGATTGGAACCTGAGATGTGATCTGTTAAAGTTGTTGTTTTCAGCGCTTCGGCGCTAGCCGTAGTTCGAATCCGGCGAGCGTTCTGAGGAACGAAAGTTCTTTTTTTCTTTATTCCCGGCCCATTAATTGTGCTCTGTTTATTTATTATTCGAATTTTAATCTAAACATTCAAGAGCTGTTGAAAATGTTGCGTCTGATGGCTGAGAATTGTTGTGTCTATACAGACTGGATGTTTTGATTTCTTGCCTCTTCAGTCATTTAATTAGTAATCCACCGTGTTCCCAGCTGTTTGCGATGTCGGCCGAGGAGTCTTTACCGGCTAATTAAGAATTTGTTTATCTTGTCAAGCAGAGTAGCTCTATCTATGATGGATGGAATGCACATTTCCGAAAATTTAAGACGGACATATGGTCTGTATTCTGTTCTGATGCCAAAAGTCAGCTACAACTGTTTGGAAGAAATTGTTTAATTCCATCGTTACTAAACATCCTGTTTGGGAATATCCCCTTGGAAAAAGGGATCCGGTTAAGGATTTTCCTCTCTAGAGATGGACATAATTCTCCTTTGCTGTGTTCTGCGTTTCAAGAGGTGTTCCTTGGGATCTTTGGTGACCTTTCCCTGTGAAGTTCCTTCCTGCTGATCCTTGCAGTTCCTTGGAGCATTTGGTGAAACCTTTGCTAATTATATCTCTCAATAGTTAAAATATGTTTATATTCCAATTGTTTTCAGTTTAATTGTGTTAGTAGAATAAGACCCCTTTAGACTTATATATTTTAGGTCACCTGAACCTGAGGTTAAGTTTAACTTTTGTTCTAAATTCCCTTTTGGCTAACTTATGTTCTTGTATCACAAATTCTAGTTTAGGCAAATAATTGTATAAGTTTAATATTGTTAACTTTAAAATTTAATATTCTAACGTTTTTTTTTTTTACCACTATACGACCGGCCATTCTATTTATTTATTTAAGTTGTTTATTTGATTTGTTTACTTAATGAGATGTAAAATGTTTTGAAAATTATTTTAAAAATGAAGTTTAAAATTTTAATAAACGTTAGATTTTGAAAACCTAAAATCTGTGTTCTCTTTCTTTTACTTTTAATGCATTTTTATTTTTAGGAAAGTTCCATTTAATTACATGTAGAGTACATATTTGTACACGTAGGGAAACTGGTCAATAGGTCCACATTCAGTTTATTTAAGAATTCAGTTTATTTCTAGGATGTTTTCAGGTTTGAGGAACTTTAGAACTTTTTTAGAGTGTATTTCAGAAAGTTTTTAAGGAACTTAGAATGGTTTATATTTTAGAGAGAAGTATTTCAGACATATTTTCAGATATTTTTGAGTGTTTTCAGAAGAATGATTTTTAGGTTTTAAGAGCTTTAAGAACTTGGAATGTTTTGAATATTTAGAATGATAATATGTTATGTTTTAATATATCATAAATGCACTTTTTCTACCGAACACTAAAACCTCCATTCATTTGTAGTTTTTCCTGTAATAAATGGTTCTTTTGCTTTGATTTTGTAATCACTTATATCAATGTTGCACTCACATGTATAAAATGTCGTTCGATTCTGACAACTCTTTCTTTCTTGGTGCACAATTTTTTTAAGGTAATGAGTGTATATAAGATCCCTTGATTACTAAACATTCGAGCTATCATTATATGCGTGTATCTTTACAAACATTTAAACCCAATAAAGGCGGAGGGAAGTAACACTCTTATAAAAATAAAAAATGTATTTTCTGAGTATTATTATAATCTTCTTAATGGAATATCCGGATTTGTTACGGATTGTTTAAATAGTCGATATTACACGTGCGTAAAGATTCAGCCTTTTAAGTTTTCGAAGAGCTCCTAGAAAGTCTGGTAAGAGTCTTAGACCGCCCAATATTATCCCCCCTCCCAGGGATAAATAAAACATTACAAATCCGTTAAGTTCTGAATCATGGTCGATAATATAAATGCGAAAAATTCAGCCTTTCAGTTCAGAGGGTTTCGAAATACTTTTAAAAACCTCATTTTCTTATGCCTCCAGGACAGAAATCGAAAAACTGGATCCGTTAAGTTTTCACCTGCAGTCGATATTATTAGTCTGATAAGGTTCATATATTTTGTTTACCCGGGCTGCTTCAAAAGGACGTATGGAAATATGTCCCGATATAATCGAGAAATAACTCAGTTATAATATCGAACAAGTTAAAAAATCTAAGTGAACAAAATTTGTCCTCTAGTTATTGAGGAAGCTTCTGACTGTTTTGAAAAGACGCAAACACGTTAGATAATTATTATATAGATACCTTGCTTATTCGCATCATCTCTATTGTAATTCGAGGGCCAGACTAAGTTAATACATATGTTAAAAACGTATATGCATGCATACGAGATGTACCAAACATAATACTATGAACATATCTGCATCTCACGGTGTGATGAAAGGAAAGGATAAATTCCATGTTTCCTTTACGCTGCAATCTATAAGAATTGAGGATTGTTCTTTTTCCCCGTCGAATTATCTTATTTTGATGAGATGATGTAGAAGTAAATCCCATCCTCCTTCTCGGACGCAATTCAACAGATTTCCCAGTCACATTTCGCATTATTGATGGTGCGAGTAGTTTACTATTTAATGAAGTGCCGGGGTTTATACAGTTTTATGTCCTATTTATTAGTGATAAGATTGCATTGAATAGTAGTACACTGATACGAATAAGAAAAGACAAAAATATACTTTCTTAGATAAGTTTCTAATACAGTAGAAAAGCTTGAAATGTTATATTTATTTATTTGATGCATTAAAATATCCCATTATACGAAACTTGTAAAGTAGTTTAAGTAATTCCTTATATGGATGGAAAATTGTAGGGTTCTTCACACAGCACACATACGGGGCGCGGTAGCCCATTGGTTAGCGCGCTGGAGTTGCACTCGGTAGGCCCGGGTTCGATTCCAGCCGCTGCCAAAACTGCCGCCGTGTTCATGCGGAGTACGATCACGTTAAACATGTGGGTCCGAAAGTCCTTCCGAGAGGTTGGTGGTAGGGGAAGGAGGGTACGGTCCCTGTGGATGCCTCCCCCACTGGGTTCCGGTCTAAATTGGGTGGCACTTCCCGACCGTCCAAACAGTTACCTTACACCTTTCTGGTAGGTCGGACGGTCTGGGTTTCAACAACAACAACAACACAGCACACATACTATCATGGCATGTAAGAATGAAAAATATGTCACTTGGAAAGTTGTATTAGAACTAATGTGGGAAAAGTGTGGAAGATCAGATAGCTGTACTGAACATATCAAAGCAGTGGGACTATGAGGGCAAGCTTGTGGCGTCCAATGGGAAATTAGTTAAGCTTTTAAAACGTAAATATGTGCATGCGTGAGAACAAATTGGAATCCGAATATTAGGCTGTGCTCAGGTAAAAGTCTATGGCTTTACCAACATGAATATTAAAAATATAATGTATGAAAAAAAATGCTTAAGAACAATTTTCCGTCGACTATGTATACGATTTTACAACAGAAATTCGAAAATATGGTGGTGTCTTAACAGTTTTTGACCACGGTCCTCAAAGAGTAATGTCTTCCATACATGCAAACCTGATGCAATACATATTCAGTGAAGCAGAAGAACCTAACCCTGTAGTGGTCTATCAAATCAGCACTGGGTTAGGGTCTGCTTCACTGTATTTATTTATATACTCGCAGAGGGGATTATACACCCACGACTGCGGTTCTTCTTTTAGAGGTTCTTCTTTGTGGAGATTTAACAGTTTTTTTTTTATTTATACGTTAGTTAAATTGAAACAGTTGATGAAGTGACCTCATCGGACGCCACCAAATAGGAGGTGAAGATCCAAGTATTCATCGGCTTTCTCTGCCTCGTACAATGAAAACTATAGCATTCAAAAATTGTTTGTATACTGTAATTTTTCTGGATATGGACGGCTTAATACCCTTTGACGTATAGCGGGAGTATATAAAACTATGTGTTTCTTTTATTTGAACCTATATTTCGTTTAGACTTCGGGTGTGTGCACTGATAAAAGGTTTCCAGTGTAGGTAAAGTTTTGCCTCACTGTATTTATATATTTATATATATAATAGCAAAGGGAAAAAGGGATAATATACCCACGATTGCGCTTCTTCCATTTGTGACCATTTCCCTTTTAGACTTCGGGTTTGATGGTTCTCTTGCACTGTCAAAAGTGATTTAGCCAGGGTTAGATTCTGCTTCACTGTATTTATGTATATACTACATGACAGTGAAAATGATACACCAAGAAGGAGTGGGCAGAAAGTGAGAAAATGGGTAAACAGACAGCAACGGACAATAAGTGATATTTATTGCAACATGATACACCTATACACTGAGCGATAACACCGTCTGATCAGTAGGTTGTAGGACCACCTCGGACGCCGATACGGCAGCAACAGATCTAGGTACAGAGTCAATGAGCGTGCGGATGGTGTCCTGATGGATGGCTGCTCATTTCCTGTCAACCATTTGCAGAGTTCATCTTCCAAACGCGGCGGTGGAAGCGCACGCAAGCAACCTTCAATCACGCCTCAGACATGTTTGATTGGTGAGAGATAAGGGAATGCTGGTGGCCAGGGATGCAGCTGAGTACCTTACAAGGTATGTTGGCTGTTGCGTGCCGTGTGTGGTCGGACGTTATCCTGCTGATGAATGGTATTGGGCATCCCATGAATGAAGGGTAGTATCACCGGACGCATCATGTCATCCACGTATCGTTGGACCGTCAAATAGCCCTCAATATGGACCAGAGGTGACCTGATATCGTAGACGATGGCGCCTCAATTCATGATGCCGCGTTGTTTCGCACTGTGTCGTTCCACAGATTCGGCAGGGTTGGACCTGTCACCACATCGGCTTCAGACTCGTACAAGACGACTGTCATTGCTAAAACAGAAGCTTGACTCGTCTGAGAACACGACCCTGTGTCATTCAGCTGTTTACGTGGTTCTATTCCGACACAATAGCAAACGTAGGTGTCTGTGCTATTGGGTCAACGGCAGTCTTCTTAACGGGCGCCATGAGTGCAGGTCACTGGCGGGCGACCAATCGGCGGATAACGGTCCAGGTCAATATGGGATCATCAAGGGTGTCCTGCTCGTGCTGCAAAAGGGTGAAGTGGCCTACCGGCCGCTAAAGCTTGCCAGCGCATGCGTCGGTCCACGCGTGCTGACGTCGCTTTGGCCGTACAGGCACCCCTCAAACGTGCCACATGCCACGTGTTTCAACTATCTTCGTCACAGCTGGTGCAGGTGGCTGTCTGCTGAGATTTGACTTATGGACCAACCTGCCCTTCTGAGTCCGATCGCCAAACCCTTTGTGCGGTGTGAAAATCGTGTGTCTGCTACAACTGCCTCGACTGGTGGCGGCTTAGCATTCTCTGCTACTGCATATTTCCTCTGAGACAAAAAAGAAGCAAAATGATTTCCCTGGTAGACAGAGAGGCCCGACTACTGCCGATACTGCAGGTTCCTTTCCTTATGTCCCACTCAACGTGCGCGGGACGACTGTGCATTTCCCATCATTTACATAACTTGGTCATCTGCGTCTACCCTGCATACTTTTTGTATACTTTACTATATATTTGCATACTTTTCTGCCCAACTCCTTCTTAGTGTATCCTTTCCACTGTCACTTAGTGTATAATGGCAGTGGAGTGTATATACCTGTCTGTTCTGTTTTCTATTGAGTCCATTCCTTTTTTTAAATTCGAGTATGTGTTCTCTTGTATTGACAAAAAGGATTCAACGTGATTTAGGTACTGCTTCACTGTGTTTCTATATATAATGACAGAGGGGGATTATCTTCCCAAGACCTTTTTCCTTTTGTGCCTATTCCTCTTTTGGACTTCGGGTTTGTTGGTTCTCTTGCACTGACAAAGGGAATCTAGCGTATCTTCGTAACAACTGTATGTTGCGTTAATGTGTTATTTGTGCTTATTTACGGTCCAGTTTTTCTATGTATTGCACAAAATGCTCTACTTATTAAAATTAAGAACTTATTTGTGTAGAAGTTTGTACTTCGGAAATGTATGTACATATATTAACTGAGAAATTAAAAACAAAGCAACAATAAATAATTCATCAATAATATTTAGGTTTTCAATATGTGCATGGTTGCTACTGATAATTATCGTTTCGATTTCTGGAGCAGAAGAATTTGCAACGAAGATATGTCTCGAGCTACTAGTGGCTGGTAGCACCCGAAGTATCACTAGTGGCCGATCGCTCTGACCACAGTATTTTGAACTTGGTGACACATCAACCTGCAATATCAGATGGGTTGAACAAGTCAATGGTTAGCGTGTGAGAATATCACTCGGGCGACCAGAGTTCAATTTACAGCTCTACCCAAACTGCCCTCTTGTTCACACGGAGTTCGGGCACGTTAAATATGTGGATCAGTAAGTCATTCCGAGAGGTTCATTGTAGAAATAAGAAGGTACAAACCCTGTGAATACCGCCCCATAGGGTTCATGTGTAAATTGTGTGGCAGATCTCGACCATCCAAACAGATACCTTACACCTACGAGTAGCGGACGGTCTGGTTGGAAGAAGAAAAAGAATATAGGTTATCCATATTCGATATCTAGAACTGGCCGATGGGTAATTTAAGTTAAAAATGAAGTGCGATATTGTTATACCGTATCCTATGGAACGAGTAAAGTTTAAGGATACAAGAAACAACTCAAAGATCTGTAACATTCAGATATGCTCAAAATACCAGCAGATGTTAACAGATACTATATACAAATGCTACCTTTCTAACTATCTAATGAAGTAAGCCCTAACACATATTCGTCAAATACAATGAAGCTACAAGTCATTGCTCAGGAAGATTACAAACAGCATACACATTTCAGCTATTTTCAGCCACGTTTTACGAAGGTTAAAATTTTATGAACATTTTTGATAAATGTATTTTAAAACTTCAGATCTATTCATGCTAGCATTATAAATTTTTTGTGATTATTTTTCAAATAAAAGTTATGTGTGGCATGATTACTTATTTAAGTTTTGGATTTTTTTATAATTTTTAAAAAGTCATTCAAAAATCGTGCCGTATCTCCAGAACAGTACATGCTAGCGTTCTAAAATTATATCATTCGTTTTCTCATAACACAATTACTCGTGAAATGGTTATTTAGTTATCATTATTGAAGGTTTTGAATACTGTTTCGAATGATAATTGTACCAAATTATTTTTAATACGCTTCATTCGTTCATGAGGTCCAGTTCCCATAGACTTAGGGGCACACACATCGTAAAAACGGTTGATTCTCGTCCAGGGATGCGTGAAACGAGTGCTTCTGTCGGAAGTTCGTATGTGGATTTTTGACCTCTTCACGATACTTTCATTGTAAATTATATTATCTTTTGTAGGGAAAGTAAAAACTAATCCTGAAATTACTTTATTTTCAACTATTTAATAATCTCGATACAACACGAAAATATATACATCCGTTATATAAATAAAAATCTCGGGTGTCAAGTGTATCTCGGCGTTTCTGGATCTCATTCTTATCTGGCAGTCTTTCCAATGAGGTTTTCTATGGATTTAGTTAAAACGAAAGTAAGTCTGAGAAAGCTGTTACAAGAAATCGGAGAACTGAAATGAATGGAAACACTAAGAGACTTTCGGGTAAATGATAAGGAGGATCTAATAAAGAGAAGAGTCTTTTTCGGATGTATTATGTGGTTCGTACTGTATCAAAAGTATCATTGTTTGTGCTCCATACAATATTGCTAGTCAGCAGCAAGTGACTCGAATTGAAATGAGCTCTGTAGATGTTTTTTGCAGTTATATAAAGAGCTCTGTAGATGTTTTTGCAGTTGTATAAGGTTCCAGATAATTATACGAACACAAAATATCGAACCTCTGTGTTATTAAACATATATATTTTTATAGACAGAGAAATGTTAATTAAAGTATGCTTATACATTCCAATTTGTATTTCTATATTCGTATTGATTTCAGAATTATTTATTTAATTGAAACATATCCAAATTTAGTAGGAATAACCTACAAAACTTAAGGAAACACTTTATGAACGTTATAGGGTCCACTTTGATGATATAAAGGACTACATAGGATGTTAGCCGATATAACAGAGAATGATGGCCGTGTAAATCGGTGGTTATGTTCAATAATTATTTCAAAGGATGAAATTCATTTTAGAGAAGATTTTGGAATCTTCCGTTAGCTTAACGGTATTAGCATCGGCTGGTAAAATACAATGGTCTCTGGTTCAAACTCCGGCTGTGAACATGTGGCCTTTACATTGGTGCCTGAAATAATTAATTCTGCAAGATAGATATGATGATGATGGGGGCAGAAAGGACAAGGTTACAAATATTCGGTGAATTCTGTGAATTATGAATGTAAAATAATGACAACACAGGATGGTAGCCTGGATAAAGCAAAAGCAAGGTATATGAAGGTGGTCGTTTTGGTCGGGATTTAAATACTAATATGATTTCAATAGGTGGAGATAATAGGGTCCAGTTCGGCGAGAAAATTTTCGAACCTTGTCCTAATAAATTTGGAAAATCGACTGGCCATTTCGAAAATTCAGCTCTTATTCCCAGTCTGGGATAGTGGGATATATAAAACGCTTAGTTTAAAATATCCAGAGAGAATGTAGTGCTTAGGGCAGTAAAAGGCAATAAAATATTTGATCATTTGATCAGTAAGAATATTATTTTGAGGTAATCGAATCATAAATACAATTGGGAGGCGGAATTAATAAATTCATATCTTTTATTGAAACAATTTGCTAAGCATGGTGACCGAAGTATTTTTTAATTCGATACATTTCTAGTCAAAATACATGTAACAATAAATAATGTTAATATATTTATAATCTATATGACTTTATGTTTAAATTTTATCCATGAAACATATTTTTTTATAGTACGCTCTCTTTTGCAATTTATTTACTTTTTACATTACTTTCACTGAAATACGCTGTCCTAAAAATATGACTCATTCGAATTATGAAAAGAAACTCCTGGTAGTAATACGTTTTGCACTCACTTTTGGAAGTCTGAGTGTGAACATGCCAGAAATAAGTGTGCAATAGAGATCCTCATAAGGCTATTAATTTTTCGTTTATATTATTTATTTCATGACTTTGATTGTTCTACTCGAAAACTTGAAAGGGATAAAGCGTCCGAGAGAGATACACTTCATTCAATGTCCATCATTCTTTACCTTATCATGCAATCATATAAAAACAGTTTTTTGTTTTTTCTGAAAATTTTGAAATTTCAAATATTTAAGGCTACGCCCGTTTTAAGACTTCTTGAAAACTTTTTAACCGCATTTGAAAATATGTATGTCTTTGTATGTATATGTGTGTAAGATATGGACACACGATAACTCATTTGGCCACTCAAACTCGTACCCTAGGGTGAGTCGGACGGTCTGGGTTTTCAACATGATAACTCAGAGAGAATATGTATACTAATCATTGAATTATTTAAATCAATGAATTGTCAGAAATATTTAATTCAGTTAAATAGTGTTGTCTATACCAGAAATTAATAAATTGACTACAAAATGCATATGAAAGATAGTAAAATAAAAAATATTAATATATATATATATATATATATATATATACCAAATGTACTTTGCTCATCTGTGTGACGTTTGCAACTTATAAAATCGTTATTAAAGATATTTTACGAATTATTTCTTTTGCAGTGTGGGTACAAACGCTTTGGCACAAAAGTAGTCTAGGTACACAAGTAGCTTTGGTACAAAATCTGAAAGGATACGACTTTCTTCTGTAATCTGATATTGATTGTGATATGGGTGAATCTAAACAATATGGAATGTGAATCTATAAGGAATTCGAGTAAAGCTTCACACTTAACATATTTCAATTAGAAATTTTGATGTAGAAAAGGGGTGGACAAACTAGCTACTGTGGATACATTAGATTTTTAAATCTTTAATGTGATATCACCTATCGTAAAGGAGGCAAATCAGTTTATTTGAGGTTAATATCTTTTAGGCTGACCCCGAAAGACGTAGATATGTTTAATCACATTTTACAATTAAGCATTTTTTCCCGGACTTTTATAGAAGGAAGTGTGATTTTTAAGGCTTTATTGATGTAGCGTTCATCTTCATTAGTTTTTAATTAGTAATTGGGGAAAGTTTCAAAAAGCGAGAAAGTGCGAGATCTGATAAATTAATAATTATTATTCTATGTTAGTATTTTATTAATACTGAAGTACGTGAGAAGTATTAAACATATATGCTGCCAATTCTGTTCAAGGTATATTTTAAATTAAAAAATACACACACGAAAGGCAGAATTTGCAAAAAGGTAATTGAAAGAAACGATTTTCAAGCGGTAAGGGTTTTTGAAAGTTTATTTCTACAGTAGAAAAATGAACTTGTTATTAGCTATCCTTCAAGCTGTATTAAGCACACAATTTGAATGGGATAGCATTTTAATCAAATCATTATTGTACATTTTACAAATTAATTTATAGGTTACGTATGATGTTCGGGATAGAAATGTAATATCCATTTTTTAATGATTACTACAAAAGATTACTACAAAATTCTATAAAATTTTGACACAAAACTGTTTCAAATAAAATTTTTAACAATATAAATTTAACCTTTTAATCGTATATAAAAATGGTTATATGAGCCCGGCAATGAGTGAAATTCGACATCAGTTTAACATTTGCCTAACAATGCTAATTGATAAATTAACATCTCAAAAGTTTAAAATAAAAAGCTTTCTAGAAACATAAATATAATTTGTTAAACCTGACTGAGCCAGATCATTGGAATTTCTCTTTTCATCTTAAAAACTAAACTTGAAGTAATATAAAGTGTGCTTCAGAATCATATGATATCTCTCGCAGATTGACTCGTATATTAAATTTATCTTAAGTATTTCAATATGGTAAAGTATAGATGAACACAAAACAGTCTCAACCACAAAATAGACGCTAAAATGTATCTCATCTGCTAAAATGTATCTCATTATATTTTGCAAACTTCACTGCAGTCTTTAAAATATCGCCGTTCTTAAGTCATTAGTAGGTGATTGTCTGTATGTTCGCTGTCAAAATTATCGTTATCTTTGTGAGGATGCCCATTATCACTCTAAACTTCATAATCTCAGTCCCGGTTTCATGAGTGTCTGAGAACTTCAGCGGCTGTTGATGGGAGAGCAATTTAATACTTCTGGCTCAGAGTACTGGGAAGAATCTCCGTCACACTTGTAGATGGTAAGTAATTACATTTCTGTATTAGACAAAATTTTACTCGGATAAAATGCTTTATGGTTAATATACATCTGATAATCTTTAATACATGTCAACCCACCAATAGTGTTATTTTAAAAGCCATCAATTCAGATGTATTTATTAGTAAAATGATCAATTATTACTGTGGTGCACAAAAATATAAACTTGGTTGGAGTTATTTTTAAATAAATGTATATGATTCTTTGGGTTGAATTATTATTCTTAATTATTGGTGATTAGTGACATTGCATATCATGGCCGCAATAAACCACCATTATTTATTTCGCACTAGTTCCTAAAATATAAGCATTAATTACAAACACTACACATTAAACTCCACATTTTAACTTTTAAAATAACTATTATTTAGTGATACATATTATTGTTAATGTTAAATTACATTAATTTCATATAACCCTTAAAGATGAGAACATGCACGTGTAATACCAGGCTTCATATGTATTCCAAAATCTTATATTCGACCTATTATATACGCAGAATGACATATACCTCTGTTTGTCGGTCTGTTGCTCATCATGTTTATGGAATGAACTCTTGGACATGCATTGCCTGAATATCCACGCCACTGGACAGACATTCTTGTTGACTACTCTCTCTCGCTCCTTGAATTCCAATTTTTTTGAAAAACACAACCCTAATCTCTTGTTTCTGGACAATAATTTTTATCAAACACACTATTGGATATTCTGGACTCCAATTATTTATAAAACACACTCTTGGACATTCATTGTTGTTTGTCATGGACACTGAATGCACTCTTGGACATTCTGGACTCCAATTCTACTGCATATATTTTGTATCCTCTCCTTGTTACCACATCATTACGCCTGAGGTCCATCTATGCCCTTCGGAACTCTATTGGTTGCTCCTCAGAGCAATGCAGCAGCATTACATCATTGACTACTTTATTATCCAATGATACTTGATTTAAGTCTCGACCCCAAGGAGATTTTTGCCTTAACCACACCTGCGAATTATGTGAAATGAATTTATTGGTGTCGTGACCTCCCGATCTAAAACTTTCATAAAATGTCACCTACAAGTCCGCACTTTGTTTCGTTGTATATATTGTAAATCTCAAAACTGCATAATTGCAGCCTGGTTACAAATTATCCCCCTCGCACAAAGAACACATAAAAATACCATCGAAATTTTGGTCTTTGGAAACATTTCCTGAAAAAATTAGAAAGGAAACTTTCACTTGTCCTTGCCAATTCTATAATTGTCATGTTTCATCACTGAAAGTTTGTTATTATCAAGTCTCAAAAAGTCTTGCCATAACACTGAACGTTTTTTTACAACATTATATTTATATTAGGTCGAGTCTTGAAAGGATGGACAAAATACAATTTTGACTAACTATATAATTAATATATGCACATCCACTTACCTAGAATTTATCCATTTGTATACATCCACTCACCTAGAATTTATACATTTATATACATCTATTGAGACCTCAAATATATTAAAAAAAATTTAACATATTAAACAATTTTTTAACAAATTAAACACATTTTTAACAGTTTAGATTCTTTGACAATATTAACATTCTTATATGCATGTTATTTGTTCACATAATCCATTATTATTTATTTAAACTTTGATATTTTCATAAACACATCATATTTAAATAGCATTTTACATAACAGTAGATAATTGTCTCCTTTTTTAAACCCCAGACATCTTCAAATCTCATCAATCACCAAAATCATCACCAAAAATCTCACTGTATTGTAATTAAATGCCATGACATTCACGCCTTGAAATCGCATTCTTTATAAAAGAAGAAAAGCAAAATGAACCAAACCTCGACTGAAAATCGCCTTCTATGTGCTTTGACAGCTTGATGCATAAAACTTAATTACTAAGTCGGAAACGCCCTATTCTGTCCGGCACTGAAGAAAAATACCTCTCCATGACGACCTCTTAATCGATTCTAACCGGTTATACACTTAATCGAATGAGAAAACAACAACACTTCAACTTCAAACTGAGATGAGATACACGCGCTGGATGAGTTGCTCTCAGACCACGCTATTAAGAAATGGACACCCCTGCAATGCCTTCAACAAATAATTCTGTATATTTGAAGTATTGTAATATCTCTTTATCCGCCCTCATGTCATAAATGTGGTACACAAAAATATAAGCTTCATTGGAGTTATTTTTAAATAAATGTAAGTGATTCTTTGGGCTGAATTATCATTCTGTTTGCCTCCTGTTCTCACAATTACAAGATTATTGCAAGAAATGTTTGGAGAATCTTTTATATGGTAACAAATAGCGTGTATACTTCTTTTTTGACAAAATGTTTTATTCTATTTTGGATAATTATTTCGTATAGGCATCCGAAAATCTGTAATAGCCGAAATTGACATCTCCAGAAACTGAAAGGGTCGTCTGTAGTAAGCCCCAACACCCTCTTGAATTTGGAGCTGAATCCATATCAGTCACAATCGAAGCTGTGTCTGTAGCAGATTAAACAAAATAGATGTTTCAAGGTAAATGTGCATTTTTGAATCGGAAAGAACATCTACAAAACCGAAAATTTAAATCAGTCCTGTATCCCACTCCTGGATTTGATGCTGTACCTATAACATCCATTATAGGCTCTGTCTAAAGCCATTCTTTAAAAATATATATTTTAAGGGATAATTGTGAACCAGAAGTAAAAATGAAACCAAAAGTCAAAATTCTTAGACCATAAATATATATCCTTCATATATAGATGCTGAACACATATCGTTTCTCATCGTAACTCTAACAAAAATTGATCTTAAAAAATACGTATTTTAAGGAAAACAAGAAAGATCAATCATGCTTAAAGCATCGATTTTGAAAGACTTTCCAACTTCAATGCAATTTTATTTAAACATGTCTAAAATGCAATACATCCCTCGGTACTACTTTAAAACTTATCACAATACTACAATAATTTATTATATTTGAAAACTTAAACCTTCATCGAAAAAAATGAACTTCATTCAAATGACGGCATTGAAATATAAATTGCCTGGTTTAAACATCTCTAAAATGTGATATATTACTCGGTAATAATTTTAGAATTATCATAATACTACGATAATTTATTATATTTGAAAACTTCATCGAAAACAACTGAAATTCATTCAAATGACGTCATAGAAAAAATAACACGCCTGGCTCTCTCTATAAAAGCAGCATTTCATTCATAAATAATTTTCCATTCATGTCATTCATCACAATACTATAATAATTTATTTTATTTAAAAATTAAGACCAAGAAGCTACAAGTATTTAAACTCAATGCTTCAAACTTCATCGAAAAAAATCGTCCATCTCTTTGTAAAATCAATGAATATTTCATTCATATCAGCTATGCAGACTCCATGAACTAAATGATTTTGTGTTAAAGAAATACAGCAATTCTAATACAACTCATTCTACATATTTTGCTGTTTACATTTTACATAGATGAAATATAGGATTCGTTGTAGAAATAATCAAATTTGGATGAGCATTTAAATTCAAATATATTGTAATTGCGTTGTTTCAGTATGTAGAAGCACAGAATTAAAACAAAAATAAAGAGGTTTTAGGACGGATACAACACTCAACATGAATTAAAAAGAACTTTAAAAATCACGATTTTGAGACAAGATGGATGCCATATATCATTGTGAATTGGTTATGTGATCTTTTCATATCATGGTCACGTGATCGCTTCATATAAGAGGTGTTATTATTATTTTAATTTTTATTTTGAAAAACTACTGACTATATATTTTGCTGAATTTTTTTATATATTTTATGGAACAATTTGAATATTACCTAAAATTTTTGAAGCAATTTGTGAATTTTAAATCCGCCTAAAAATGTTTGAAAAATTAGGTCCCATAGAGCTCAATGTATTTCATTTATTAAACCCGGGTTCAATCCAAAACTAATTGGGTGATATTATTCATTTATATTCCCATAGGTCCTACAGACCGTCTGAACAACATACTAAAATTTCATTTTGATTAAGTCATTTTTACGGCAGTTATCGTGCTAACTGGCAGACAGACAGAATGAACAAAGTCATAAACACTTTTCAACTTTGCTGTAAAGTGTTAAAAATTTGTGGAGAAAACTGGAAACGGATTTTTTTAGTAATGACTCCCTGCCCCTCTTCTTCTGAAGCATTTGATGCTGAATCCGAATGAGCCATAATCTGAATTTAATCTATAACAGATCCTGAAAAATAGATTTTTAAAAGAATTTTTTTTTTTTTTGAAAAATCGATAGTATGGGAAAATGTTTGCCTCCAATAATACATATCCCATAAAGTCACATAGCTCTTTCGTATAGCTCAAATTTTATTTTTTACTTAAATTGCATAATATTATTTATCAGTTATGTATTTATCTTTTTGCAATAACAAATTTGTGTATTCCTTTAATAGCTAATGATTATATTTTATAACATTCTATTACATTTTCAATTATGTAAAGTATGTTTTCGTTATGGACATTGTAGCTTTATTAGAGCAATGAAAATTTTACGATTCCAGTAATATAAATTTTTGACCATATTTGTAATCATGATTGTAATCATGATATTATAATTTCAATAGCTGCTTAAGTCAAATAATAATGTTCAAGAGAAAAGTTCAATAAAATGAAAAAAATAGAAAATTACATGTGAAATTTATATGTATATATATATATATATATATATATATATATATATATATATATTGAAATAATTGTAATTACTTGTTTTAATACCAGCAACTTATCCCTTATTGAAAGTGGTCTGAAAAGCACCTGTTAACATAAAAATATAAGTAACAACATAATAAAAGTAAAGTAACATAAATAAAAGTAATAACTTTAGGTTTGTGAAAAAAATACCCTTATCAAAAATACCATTACCAGTTACTAAATAGGTATTAAATATCCCTCGATCCCTGTTCTATATACAAGGTAAGCAATTGAAAACTGGATTTCATGTTGTGAATGCCTGGGTATAATATCATAATGTAATAAACCTATTACCACACCCCAAAATGAAATTCAAAATTAAATGTTTTATAAATCATATATATATTACAGGTAATAAAGGTACTAAACCTCGAGTTTTCCGCATTAACATACATGGTGTAAGTACATGAATAGTGTAATAAATGAAAAGAATCAAACTGATAAAACTATAAGAAAGATCAATCATGCATAATGCATTGATTAAGAAACCCTTTCCAACTGCAATGCAATTTTATTTAAACATCTCTAAATTGCGATACATTCAGCGGTAATATTTTTAACATTATCACAATACTACAATAATTTATTATATTTTAAAACTTTAAACTTCATTGAAAAAATGAACTTTATTCGAATGACGTCATTGAAATATGAATCGCCTTTCTCTCTATGAAAAAGCAGTAAATATTTCATTCAGACCACTTTTTTCCGATACTTTTATTCATCACAATACTGCAATAATTTATTTTACTTAAAAACATAAAACCATGGAAGTAAAAGTAATTTAACTTTATGCTTAAAACTTCATCGAAAAAGTATGCTATAAAATCGTCTGCGTCTCTATGCAAAATCAATGTTTGTTTCATTAATATCAACTATATTGCAGACTCCAGAGCTAAATAATTTTGCATTAAAGAAATTCAGCAATTCTTATACAACTCATCTTACAGCTTCATGTCTTTACCTTCATCAGTGAAAATCGGACTTATGATCATGGCCTGACTTAGAAGAATTAGAAAATGAATCAGAATTTAACAATGAAAATAAAATAAATAAATCAGTTATATGCCATGTGATATATATATATATATATATATATATTATATTATATATATATATATATATATATATATATATTATATTATATTATATATATATATATATATATATATATATATATTATATTATATATATATATATATACATATATATATATATATAATACATATATATATATATATATATATATATATATATATATATATATATATATATATATATTTATATATATA
>OX578148.1:132966482-133116482 GCA_951213105.1 Amaurobius ferox
TTGTATATTAAATGTTGCCATTTGTTATTGCTTTCTTTATATACATAGTATAATGAATAAGGAACTTTTGTAACGGGATCGAAAATTCAAATTCGAGGTTTTGCAGGAAGAGCACGTTTCAAGCATCTCTGAACACGAACGTTTTTGAGATATGTCTGTGTGTGTGTGTGTGTGTTGTTGTTGTTGAGACCCAGACCGTCCGACCTACCAGAAAGGTGTAAGGTAACTGAATGGACGGCCGGGAAGTGCCACCCAATTTAGACCGGAACCCAGTGGGGGAGGCATCCACAGGGACCGTACCCTCCTTCCCCTACCACCAACCTCTCGGAAGGACTTACGGACCCACATGTTTAACGTGATCGTACTCCGCATGAACACGGCGGCATTTGTGGCAGCGTGCAAATCTAGCGCGCAAACCACGGGGATACCGCACCCGAGATGGCCAACAGCACGCGGCGTTCCGAGGTGGTCACCCACCAAGTACTAACCGCGCCCGATGCTGCTTCACTTCGGTGATCTAACGAGAACCGGTGTTTTCAGCACGGTACGGCCGTTGGCCGTGTGTGTGTGGAGATGATAACTGACGAATGAACGGAGCGTTTTGAACGGCATTCAGTTCTAAAATTACAACCCGTGAATATTGAAAGTCTATTCCTTTTAAATACAATCGAATATTCAGATCCCCACCCCCCCCCCAAAAAAAAAAAAAAAAAAAAAATTTTCGAGTGAAATTTTAAAATAATCATCACAAAATCAACAGATTTAATAAAATTCTGCAAATATTTATTTCTCGTGTAATTTTTTATTAGAAACGATTAGCATAAAGTTTAAAACGCTAGCCTGAACCGTTCTTGAGATATCGCACATTTTTCAAATAAGTGTATAAAAATCCCATAATATAAAACAAAACGTATTAAATATTATAAAATATGTTCACTCTTCATAAGTAATATTATGCGATAAATTTGGCGACGCCATTCACGTGGACCTTGCTCGTTCCATTCATGATAAAATATACTTTGGGTAATACTTTTATAGTTGTACTCCAAAAGTCATATATCTGCTATAAGAATAACTTATTTCTCTTCATAACGCTTGGCGAGATTTTTGCGACGAATTTGGCGGAATGTTACCAACTTTGCGACTGTTTTAAATATATCGCCAACAAAGCATTCAAAGCCATTATTCAGTGAGTAATACTACGAACGTAAATTCCCTATTCAATTAAAAGCTAGCAACTAATCGATTTTGAAAGCTACATGAGTCGACCAACACATTGGTAAAATTAACATATTCTAAATAAGTACGAAAAATATGTAAAATAGATAATGCATCTAGAAATTAAAATATCTAACATCATCAACACGCTGAGAGTAAAAAATTCAGGAAAATGATGAAAATTACAGAAATAATAAGAAGGAACCAAATATTTTCAAACAGAAGAGAAAAATAAACAATTATCATTAATGAGGGAGTTTGAGAAACAGTTTAGAAACTTTTAAGAACGTCCAAAAATGGAATTAGGCGTAAAAGTGATCTTAGATTCCGAAAAATTGCAAATCTAATATGGACAGCAAATGATTCTCCATACATAATGAATGGATTTCTCAGAGAAAAGAAATAGTCGCAATACAAAGAGTGACATGGTTGTAATGGCGGATTGATAATTTAGCATATTTTTGGATAACAATATGTAACAATATTTTAAAATGATCTATTTACTTACATTTCGAGTACATTAACTTGCGATGTATTTATTCACAGTGGTCAAGTTTGCTCGGGTATGTAACGAGTCTTAGGTTTTAGCTTAAGTATCACTTCACTGTTTTGTTTATTAGGATTTTAAAATACTGCACGACAGTGATGAACTATATGATATACTAAAACTTTTTGAATAAAATATTTGCATTTTATAAATATTTATTTAATTCAAAATATTTCATTATTATCAATCTATTAATGAAATATATTGTTAAATTATTAATAAAGAAAGAGTTTATAAGTTATAATTGATAATCTACATTCCGTGAAAGTAACTATTACATCTCTAAGTTTTGCAAATTTAGCTCAACGTGTTGTAGTGCATGGAAGCGATAATGGCTGTTGAGAGTGTGCAGCAATATAATAGAACTCATTAAGTTTGTTCTGAAATCCATAACGTCTGCAAATACAAAATAATGACATTTCTAGAAGATACAGATTTATAGAAATCATCACCTTGTATTCCGAACCGAATAGTTTTGGTTATAAAGGACATTTTTGACAGTTCTGAATAAATTACTCTTTTGAATATTAATATGCACATGCATTTATTGTCAATTGTTGCATTTATTGTTAATATTGTTTAAGAATATAAAGCATCATTAGATTGTAAGAAAATGATTATGAATTTTCTACTCGAAAAATATGAACTTAGCGATATTACAATTTATAATATTTATATACTTTGTAAAATCTTACATTCACCTATAATCGCAAAAATTTCAGATAATGATCGTTGGTTGGCAATATTTAAGAATTATTTCACGTTAAAAGATTATATATTCAATGCATAATGTATGCTACAAAAGAAATTCTTACCAACATGTTTTTGTATGTTAGTTTATAATATTCGTCACATTTTCGTCTCATCAACTTTGTATCTAAATTAATATTGCTCTAGTTATAAATTAATATTGCTTTAATACAATATTCATATATTTATATTACTTTTAAAAACAAATATGCTTACTTTAGTAGAGAATAATCGAATACAGAAAGGATAAACATGTGGTTTTAAATATGAAAGAAACTCCCACAGGATGTGCAATTACTTTCTATCTGCAGGTGCGACATAGATACTTAAGAATATTCTCCAGCGAACGATATTAAAATGCAATACACTCAGGCAAAAAGAGCGTTTTCCCATTGGCTATACAGATCAGCTGTCGTTAATATTTTAAGAATGTCGTAGTTATTTATAAATAAAATTCTTGAAAAAATCATAATTGATTTTTTTAAAATCGATTATATTTCTGTATAAACTTTAAAAACTCCAGCAGTCGAATGTTACTTCTTATATTCATTGATTGAAATTAAGCAATGTAACTGCTTTATTGTAATACACACGAATATTAATAATTTTTAATACGTTATATGCTGCAGGCTGTTCATATACAATACGAGATTCATAGGAAAATTCTTAAGAACCAACAAATAAAATGTTTTCTGCTCATAGGTGTTAAGTTTGTCTTCAATAAAGTTGCAATGCCCAATCAAATACAGGTGATTCCAGCGCTTGAAGAAGCTAGGAACATAAACGCGGCAACAGAAGGATATAGGTGGAACATATCAATTACAAAGTTGCATTGTCTAATTCGTAGGACTCGCAACTAAATGGGGGACAGGAAGTATTTTTTGCTATAATATGATTATAGGGAAGTTGCTGATATATACAGGAACGTTATACAATAAACAGTATTCGCACGAACAAAAAACTACTGTTGATACTGTTGATTTGAATTTGAGGAAAATATTAGACTAAAATTGCGTCTAGCATTGATGAAGATAATTATTGCTTTATTTGTTTTTCGTGTGTTATTTATATAGATTCGTACTCATTAGACAACGCTTTATAACTTCCTAATATACAATTTTCCTCTATCTTGAAATTGTTGTCGAGTTTCCTTCTTCTTCGCCAGGGGGCGCTACTAACACTTTTATTCGATTGGACGTGATTATTTTATTATAAATAAACTTAACGTATATACTTAAGAATATTTTATTCTGAAGTTGCATGGGGTGGCTTAGGGACTGTCCTAGGAACTATATATAATATATCTTCTTTTAGAGAGTTCTGAAGATGATATAAAAACAAAAACTCGTAAAATTATGTAGGATTATTATTTTTTAAATATACGGAAATAATTTATGTGAACAGATGTTCATTTTTAAAAATGTTCAACAGGCGCCGTTTTGAGCACGGAATGATCAAAATAGTGAAATTTGCATATTGCTTGTAATGAGCAATTTATGGAATTAAAAGTCTATTAAAATGTGTTATGGTAGTCATTATTAATAGATGATATTATTATGGTAGTCATTATTAATAGATGATATTATTATAGATGATAATCTCCCATATGATGAGGTGTATAAAACTATATAAGATAGAACTATAAAACTGTATAAGATATTCATTCGTATTTTAATCAAATCTTACATTAGCTGTGATATATGATTAAAAATAAATTTCTTAAGATGGGGAGGGGGGTGTTTGCGTGAACAACCTTCTAAATATTCTATGGTTCTAAAATTATTATACAGGGTGTATATAAACTGTTTGATAAAATAAGAGAGGCGATAGTACCCATCAAGACGAGAGGATCCGTACAGGGGCAGAGGTTCGACCTAAAAGTCGAAGTCTGTGGAACGAATGTACCAGTGGTTCGTACAGGGGCAGGGGTTCAACATAAAGATCGAAATCTGTGGAACGAATGTACCGATGGTCCGTAAATACCAGTGGTTCTTGCCTTTCGAGGACACCTGGTGTCGTGTTTATTCTGTCCGCTGCAACAACGATTCTTTCGACGAAATTTCCTACAGAGTCCACAGGCATCACGTACACCAATGACTTTATGTGCCCCCAGAAGAAGTCCAGTGGGTTGAGGTCCGGTGAGGGCGGAGGCCAAGCCACAGGTCCACTACGTCCAATCCACCGTCCGGGATATGTGATATTCAAGAACTGTTGGATGACTAGAAGTGACGGTCATGTTCTGGATATGTGATACTTCTCCGGTACGACAGCTTTGTCGTCCGAAGTGGCAACTTGTGCTTGTTGGACTTGTTTCGATGTTATTCTTTTCTGACACTGAGAGTGCAATGCGACCCTAGGTTCCATAGTAAATATTGTTCGTCTTGATGGGTACTATCACCCTTCTTATTTTGTCAAAGCAGTTTATATACACCCTGTATAGTGTATTCCGAATTTTACTCGTAAGACTTGAAATGTTCTTAAGACAACATGGCTCATTTTTCTTCGGTGTGTGTGAGATAGCTCAGGAATTGAAACCAGGTAACATCACTAATTATGTGTGTGTGTGTGTGTGTGTGTGTGTGTGTGTGTGTGTGTGCGTGCGTGCGTGTGTGTATGTGTGTGTGTATGTGTGAGTGAGTGAGTGTGAGAGAGAGAGAGAGATGCACAGTCATTTTATCATCCGTACCAATAACCCTTTGATTACAAAACCAGCAATGTCTTCAAAACTGAAAATAAATCAAAGCTTAACACATGTTATATTTAACAATACATGTGAAAAGCAGTCAGCCTCGAAATGTAATTACATACTACCAGCAGGTGTGACGACCAGATATTTTTAAACACAGTGAGTGGGGTGTATTAAATTGCAATCTCTGCAACAGCCGCTTTTGTCAGATATAGGTGCAGTAGAAGAATTAGACATTTTGAGCAATTACAGTCAAAATTTATGAAATATGACCGCTGGAGTTACCTGAATACAATGTATTATTATACTAATAAAATCTTGAAAATACTAAAGGCACAGAATATGCTTTAGATAAAATTGGCAAAATAATAGTTAATAAAAACAAAGTTGTGGTATAAGAAATAAAATTAATGTTTTTAGTGCGATGTTGTAGATATTACATTATATCGAATAAATTTCAGAAACAAGGGAGCTGTAAATTTGCATAATCATATGAATACTATTTACATCAAAATATTGTTCATATTCATATTTTTTTCCAATATTCATTTTATAACTCAATTCTATACACGAGAATTGGTATCGAAAAAATACGTTGAATTTTTTATAATCGTTAAATGCTAAGATTTTCAGAAGTAATCAACATGATGAATATGATATTTTAAAATATATGAATAAACTAGTAATGTTTTTAAATAAAGCATCAAATCCACGTTATTGAAACCAATTCTGATCAAGCAATAAGCATGATAATCTTTCAATTATCTTCATATTTAAAAGCGCAGTGTTGCCACAGAAGTTTTCATATTTGGGCGAATTTGGGAATATATAATTTGTTTGTGACATCCAAACTTGGGGTTCTTACTGGACATTCTGAAATGTGTGTGCATTGATGTGAATACGACCCTTTATGTAAATATTTGCATATAAATTTGTAGATGATTTTCCCTATCGAATGATTCATTTTAATTTGCTCTACTAAGAACGATGGCAGAGTAACGAAGGTTAGTCATTTTTTATCCACACATATTAATTTCCTTATACTATACATAGCATACTGTATAAGGAAAGTACTGTGATTTCAAGCATCCCTGAACACGAATAAAACGTTTTTGATAATATGTCTGTGTGTGTGTGTGTGCGTGTGTGTGAGAGAGAGAAAGAGAGAGATAGACATTGTTTAGACAATACCTCACGAACGAATGGAGTGATTCGAGCGAAATTTGGTACAACTATTACAATCCGTGAATACTGGAAGTTTATTGTTTTTATTCGCAATCGAATGTTCAGCACCCTCCTAAATTTACGAGTGAAATTTTGAAAACCCTAATAAAAAATTTTTTTATTGGAAAACGATTCACATAAATTTTAGAACGCCAGCAAACACTGTTCTCGAGATATTTCACATTTAAAAAAAATATTAAAATATCATATAAATTAAAAACAAATAATAACTATTGTGAAATATGTTCACTTTCATAAGTAATATAATGCGATAAATTTGATGACATCATTATCGTGTTCTAGTTCCTTCCATTCATGAGAAAATATACTTTGGATAATTCTTTTAGAATTTGAACACCAATGGTATTTTATCAGCTATAAGAATAATTTATTTCTCCGCCCATAACACTTAGCGAGATTTTGGCTGAATGTCGCCAACTTGGCAACTTTTCCAATGTTGTCAAATTAACGAAAATATGGCGAAATTTATAAAAATGACGCTAAATCAATGAAAATGACGATTAATTGATGAAAGTTCAATATCTTAGAAAGAACATAAGGATATGCTATAAAAATAACCCATTTCTCTCTGTCTGTCCATAACGCTTGGCGAGAAATGTTAAGTAGTCGCAAATTGGCGACTATTTTAAATGTTGCCAAAGTGAAAAAAAAATGTCGCCAAATTGATAAAAATGACACCAAATGGGAAGTAATGTTTCACAAATTTTGATTTCCTTTATATTACGGACATATCTTCCAATATATAGAAATGCTCTTCTGTCTGTTTGTCTGTAACATTTGATGCAAGTAGTGAATAATTTAGCAAAGTATCACAAACCTGGCGGTATTTCGCCGTAGATTGGCAAAATATCATCAAAATTGTAAAAATGACGCTAAATTAACGATATTGACTCCTGATTGATGAATTAATTATTAAAATATTTTAATATATGTACTGTATCGCTTATTGAGGATGCTATCAATATTGATAATTGTTTATTTAGAGTTGCGTGACATGTAAGTTAATTTCCTACCTTAAAAAAGTTTTAAATGTTCTCTTCCATAAAATCGCGAAATGTACAATTCCGCGATAAAATCAGAATACCCGTCGATATTATACATTATATTTTGACTGCAAAAGTAGTAAATCCATTGCATAAGAAAAGTCATATGCTGCCCACATCAGATTTTTAAGTTACTGTAATAAGGCACTAAGACAAATTTAGGCATGAACAAAATTTAATATTCCCGAAAAGTTATTCTAATAATTTTCAATAGTGCCGCGTATAACTTTATATCCTATGGTGCATAATATGTAATTATTATAAAGTTGTAAAACTTTACATGTAAACAATTTATTATTTAGTATTTATTGACCTCCCCAGTAAGGACATTTTTTTCAGTGGAGATTAAGCATCCCATGCAATCGGAATACTGCAGCTTTAGATTAGTGGGTTTAATTTTTGAGACACAGCGCAATGGAAAGTAAATATTAACCTGCTTTATAAAATTCATTTCAAATTTAATTAATTTTTTTACATGTAATCTTAAATCAAATAATGTATACATTTGCCACTATTATCGGCACAAGTAATGAATATATAGTCAGAATCAAAGCAATTTATATATATGAAATTACTTGTATTACTTAATTGCATAATATGTTACCACAAAAGAAGAGGCAACTTATTTTACTGAAGCTACATATATCAAAATAAATGTGGAAAGCAAAAAGTGCAATTTATCAATATCCCGGTCATCATGGGAAAATTATCCGTTACCAGACACTGTTGTCTTCTGCATCATGGAACAATTTATTTAAGAGATTGGTCATCATAAATGTTGTCATATTGAGGTCGTATCACACCGATACGATCGATCTTCCTAAGTATGACAGCGTGTCACAAAATATAAAAAATATTTATTACGATGAATTTGGTCAGTTTTAGAAATAAGTTAGGTAGAGTAAGTATTGGAAATATATTCACTCTCATCGTAAGTTTTAGTTAAAAAATAGTAGAATTAAGAAATCTATGATTAATAATATTTTGAAATGCTTATACAGACTTATGAGTCACTTTGGAAGCAAAAAGTGTCACGTAGGAATTCTGTTGGCAATTTAGAATTCTGTTGGCAATATGATTTCAGTTTTAGTAGCATAAATATTGTTTCAATATGTGGGAACAGTTTAGAAAGTATTATTTATTAATATATAATTGCAAAATTGACATGGTCGTAAATTACTCGTATAGTGGACTTATTTATTATAATTGTACATTGCTTTGTTGTGACGCTATATAAAACCCTCCAAATGTTTAACTCTCGCGCGAGTTCTGTAAAAGAATTATTAATTAATATAGTACTAAATGGATCACAGCATTTTAACTTTAACAATAAAACATTTATTAAAAGCATAAATATTTAATTATTCAATTACAACAATTAATCATATTATTTCGGCGGAGGGAACATGTGAGACCAGTATGAATAAAATTACTTAAAATGTGTCTACGACCTTTGATTACTGATGAACACATACCTTCAAGTCTGCCTTGGACTTTGTTCATATATCAAAATGTTTGCTTCAGTAATTTGTACTTGCCATAGATGGTGTACTCTAGGTGTTTGGCTCCTTCTCGTACTACCGCTTACACTGCACACATCAATAGATCTAGACATTATTTTGGAACATCTACGGAACACTCTACATGTCTAATTGTCGTGCTATATTTTCTAAGTCATCATAATGTCACACCTTATATCTATCTCTGAACAAATCGTTAAGTCATAATGTTGCACGAATATCACCACAAGTCTCGTTCTTGTACAACCGTTTCTTAACACGTCAAATCATCATATATGAGTTATATGTATATCTATTTTCGGTCTCAAGTCACAGGTTGTGGCTCTCTTTTCCTCGGGGGTGTCACTCCCCCTTTGCCGCACCCAGTGTGACGCAACAAGCACTTTCTCCATTGGTTAATCATTTATCCAATGTCGCTACTTGGCATCCTCGCAAGGGCCGCTCGGCCCCCTCTGTCTTGACACTCCTGGTTTATGGTTTTATCTTACCTTTAGGTTGACATGCTGTAAACCCTGGCGTTATCCAGACTAGAAGTATTATTCGATTTTTCGGACACAATAAATATGCACATAAAACTGTCTCACCAAAGTGTGAGATCTATTTCTGGTCTCGCACAAAGTAACAAGAAGAAAACTAAAAAATCAAGAAAATATAAATTTCTACTTAGATTTTCTTGTCTACTTCTCAACTTCATATTTCCTTCATTGTCTATATTTTTTATTTCATTTTTTTCTTTGCACTAGGTGGCGCTACTATATCGGGAACTGCCGATTAGCCATGTTTTGTTTGGCCGACATAGCATATTGCTCATATAGATGTTCAGGTCTAGTTTGTCATTATGAAAAATAAAACCCAATGATTCCCGAACCGTGAGTCTGATTACTGAATGTTATTTGAGCTGCATTTTGCGTTGTGATCTAATCATTATCACCATATTTATTAATTTAAGATCCTTTTATTAAAACTTTACAACAAAGTTGAAAAGTGTTTATGACTTTGTTTTAAATAAAATACGGAGCAATATCTCACTAACGGAGTATATCAATATTCTGCAACTGGTGACCGAACAATAGTGTCAAATAAATTCTGACCAAAAATATTTTCAGAAATTAATTCACCCATTTCATAAAAGTGGGCATATTAGTTTTCGATATTGATTTCATGTTAGATTAAAACAGCCCATATGTGATACCACCCGCTCTTAAACATGGGTGGTGTTTAAAAAAATTGCATCACCCACACATTTCCACGAACTGTGGGGAAACAGGACTGTAACACGGTTAAAATGATTTTCAATATTGACGAATAGAATATTGACGAATTATATTATGAAAATTGACGAATTATATTGTTGAGCATTAATATTGACGAATACATTGAAGAGCAGGGTATGCAGTAATCCAAAATCAGTATTTATTTCGGAATCTATGCGAGAAATTTTCTTCAGGAAAACTGTGTCTGGATTTGAAATAAAGAGAGGGAAAATAAGTACGTTTGCTATGTAACCGAATTATAACTGCATGTAATGTATGTCTAAATTTGAAACAACAAAGGATTTGTAAGCAAAATATTTGATTATTGTATTTTATAAATCATTTTTTTTTAATTCTATAGTTTATATTTCTGTGACACCAATGAAATAGAATTAAAACTTACTAAAATTTTACTTATTTAATCTACTTTTATTGATATATATATCATATAAAAATAGTTTATCTTACCCAATTGTTATCCAACCCTAAGTTTATATAACCCATTGTAGAGTGATCCATTACCTAAAACGCCTCTTGATCAACGATCTATTTATCAAAGGAGATTGGCTCTTATAAATGTTGACATAATGAAACCCTGTTATATTTCTATGATAGATGGTCCATTTTTCACAAGAATGTCAGAATGGTACAAAGTCCAAAATATATGGTACGAGATTATCTAGAGAGCGGTTAAATATCAGACTCATAATACCTTATGTAACCGGGAAGAATATTGATTACCGTTATTTGCAAATTTAAAAAATAATGTTGCATAGACTATATACACATAATTGGCGGTATCTCCAGTCCAATGGAGCCGAAATGGTTTTGCGTGAATATCATTGTGTAAAATAAATCTTCGCTAAAGTTTATTTGATTTTTTGCTTACGGGTGGGACAGAGTCAATCTCAAATGAAGAACCTCTCAAAAAGACATGTATTTGCCATACACTATCCCAAACAGTTCGATACCGCTTTTCCAGACATTGGCGTCCTTGGACGCCAATTTTGGGAATAAAACAAGAAAGTTCAATCATGCATAAGCATTGATTATGAAACACTTCCCAACTGAAATGCAATTTTATTTAAAAATTTATAAAATGTGATACATTCAGTGGAGATATCTTTTACATTATCACAGTACTACAGTAGTTTATTATACTTAAATACTTAAAACTGTATCGAAATATAAATCATCTGATTCTCTAAGCAAAATCAATGAATATTTCATTCATATAACTTGTATTCCAGACTCCAGAGCTAAATAATTTTGTGTGAAAAGAATTCAGCAATTTTTATGTAACTCACCTTACAATCGCTTGAGATATTTGCATTCCGCATAAGTTAAAATTAGACTTCGTTGAAGAAATAATAAAAGTTCAGGGATCATTTAAAATCATAACTATTGTAATTGCGTAGGCACGGAATTTAGATACACAGATAATACACAGATACACAGATAATATATGTGTGTGTGTGTGTGTGTGTGTATGTATTCAAAGTATTGGAATCGTGCCGAAGATCGGAACCCGAATTTTCGAAGGATCTACACGTTATGGGACTTCTAGAACACGAAAAATCTATTTTTAGGAAGACGTCTGTGTGTGTAAGGGTATATCTGTGTATGTTTCTGTGTGTCTGAGGATATTACATCCAATCTAATTGAAAAACTAATGGACCGTATTTCATAACATTTGGTAGGTATGTTTTTTGTAGGAAACCCTGATGTTCATTAGATTACAGTACGATTCGTAATAAAAGAATCTGCCTTCTTTGCGACATGGCCGGCAGAAATTGCCTTTATCCACTCTAGCTAAAAACTAATGGAACAAATGTAACAAAATTTAGTGTATAATATTTCAATAACCTAAAAGTGATTTATATACAAAATTTAACAAAATTTGGTATATAGATTATTTGTAGGTTATTATAGTTTGATTCGGGAAAACGAACGGGCTATTTTTGCGAAATATCCCGCAAAAATCGTTAAATATAAAAATAAAAGACTATGTGTGCTCAATTATATCAATTAAATTCCTATTTTATACGTGATTTTTGACAACAAAAGAATAAGACTAACCCCATTACTCTAGAGCTAGCCGTTCTTGAGATATTCTAGTTTTTTCGCTACGCCACCTTTGACAATAAGTTCAACTATCACATGAGAACCAAATTTAAGTTTAACGTATAAATTCAATGTCATTTAAAATACTTATGGCTGTTATTTTGTGCAGATAAACTCAAATTATTATTGAAGTAATAAAGAGAACTTGAATATGAGTCTGCAGGGAAAGACATGTGCTGCCCACATAAGAATTTTTAACAATATTACAACAATGATTTAAAAAGTGAACGGGGATTATTTGCAGGTCATTTCGAAAAAACTGTAGGATATATATTTAAAGATCCACCAAATTTTTGTAGAACAAAATGTTTTAACATTTTTAAGTTGTGTACCAAATTTTAACTCTCTAGCACGTAGGAAAGTGAATTAAAAATCCCATCAAATAAGTATATTATGAAGAGTTATATAAAATTAGAAAAAAATTGAAAAATTGTTATCTACCAAATTTATTTTAAAACGCGAAGCCTCTCTCATTTATAAAATAATTAAACTCTTGGAAAGATATTTATTATATAATATATCTCCCATTTCTTTCTGGAGGATATCCCAAAAGTAAGAATTTAATTGAATTTGTTTTTCTCCCTATATTAAATAATTTTTAATTAAACAACTACCAAACATATTTCACTAAAATTTTTTTTATATATTTTATGGGACAATGAGAATATTTTCTAAAACTTTCGAAGCAATTTGTGAATTTTAAGTTTGTTTAAAAAATGTTTGAAAAATTAGGTCCCATAGGGTTCAATGTATTTCATTTTTTCAACCCGGGTTCAATAAAAAACTAATTGGGTGATATTATTTATTTATATTCCCATAGGTCCCACAGGCCGTCTGAACAACATACTCAAATTTCATCGTGATAAATTCATTTTTACGGCAGTTATCGTGCTGACAGACAGACAGACAGACAGACACAATGAACAAAGTCATAAACACTTTTCAACTATGTTGTAAAGTGTTAAAAAGTTCAGAATCGCGGATTATATGTTTTATGTGTATACGCAGGGATAGTAAGTATTCAAGCAAATGTTGTAAGTTTATCACATTTTTGTGTAAACGAGCAAAAATAGCCCATGTATTTTTCGTTTTAATAATATTAGCAATTCAGATAAAATTGTGAAGTTACATTTACTAACAGATAAACGTTTAAAATATTAAAATAAGCATACAAATAAATAATACTGGTAAATATATGTACATTTTTAACTGAAAATATAAAAATTAAATTCAGTTCATTTATGACCATTGTCTATGAAACATAGTTCAAATGCCAATGAAATTAACAAGTTACATATAATTTATGGCAGAAAAAATATCAACTGCTATAAATTATTGCCTTCTGTATCAGAGCTCAATTTTTTATTATGGATGAGCAGTAATAAATGTTGCTATAATATATAAAGCAGTAATAAATGCTGCATAAATATCGAACGTAAAGATTTTAGATTTTATTAAAATACCAAGTGGAAAAGTATCTGTAATCTTGTGTTAGTATTATATGGAAATATACTTTTAGAAGAATAAATTATTTTTCTAAAAGCAAAAACTAACGGATATAACCAACATTCCCTCTCTATTTATAGTTTACATACAATTTCAATCCAATATTTATATTGAAATACACCGTCATCATCTTACAATAACATTTCTTTTGTTCTCAAAGTAAAATCAGAAAATATATAATGATACAGAGGGGATATCGAATTTCTTGGGTACAGCTTCTATTATAAATATTAACATAATTTTACAACTTAGAAATTTTGAATTAAAAATCATTTATTTTGGACTTTATTATTTAAATTTTGTTTCAACATACTTTTATTTTTATGCAATCATTTTAAAATGCAAATAAGTACTATTTCCTTCTGCAATTTCTAAGAAATAGTAATATAAACATGAGTAAAGAAAATTCACGAAAAGGTGGAGAATATTCAGTACTGCACTAAATGTATTGAAATATTAGTACATTGATAATTATAATGGGAAAATCCCTTGAAATAATTTTGTCATTTTCTAAAAAGTGTTAAAAAAGTAAAGTTTATAATTAGAGCAGATGAGCAGATGTAGCGTTAGAGTTTTCAGAGTAGTTTCAAAGAGTTACGAGGAAGTTTCCAAAACGCAGAAAAAATGGTGGCTGTTGCGATCGAGTACAACACGACGTACACACATCACAACTGAGTTTTTGTTTTCAAAATTGAATAAAATATTTCAGTTAAATGCAAACAATAATTTGTTCATCGGTAAAAATGCTATCACATAATATTTGAAGTGAAACCTTGAAGACTAACGTCAATAAAATAGACTAAAAGTTACTGAATTAATAAATATGTATTTTGGATTTGGTGGAATAAATTTATGTAATACAACTAATAAATAGAAAACATTATCTACTATCAACTTACATTGTATTTATTAGAAGTGACAAGGATAAAAATGAAAGCTTATCTATTCCATCATAGGAAAATGATCAATTACTAGAAACTTTTGTTTTTGCATCAAAGCTCAATTTATAAAAGAAAATTGGCTCTTATATATGTTATCATATTGAATTTGTGTCACACTGATAGGATGGATGGTCCATTATTTACAAGAATGACAAGATGTCACGAAATAAAAAAGTATGCATAAGGAGACCGTCAACAAGGTTTATGGATATCAGACGTTGGTGTTGATTTTTTTTTACACTAGTAAAATGTGACAAATTTGACTGAAAAGGTGACAATGTTGCTTTAACACTGGATACATAGGCTGTTTATCGTGATTTAAAATTTGTGCCAGCTCAAATCAATTTCAAATCAAAGTGTTCTTCAAAATTTTTATAGAAATATTTAATTTAGTTCCTTCTAAAAATAAAAATATTTAAGAATATTGATACACGAAATTCTTTTAAGTTGAATCTATAAATCTAACGAATAAGAAATCCTAGTTCCGTTCGCAATTCCCTATTAAAAAAGCAAGTTTCGTCAATATATGCAAAAATGATTCTAATACAATAAAATGTATTTATGGTCAATTTCACTTGGAAGATTTTGTACCAAAATAAAAAAAATCAGATTATTGCCTATTTTCAGAGAATTTTAAATTTTTTGTCATCTTGTCCAATTCTTAACCATCATTAATTTCTTAAACATCTTGTCCAATTACGTTAGGTCAATTACACAATTTAACAAGAAAGATCAATCATGCTTAAAGCATTGATTATGAAACACTTTCCAACTTCAATGCAATTTTATTTAAACATGTCTAAAATGCAATACATTCCTGGGTAATATTTTAAAACTTATCACAATACTACATTAATTTACTATATTTGAAACCTAAAACCTTCATCGAAATAAATTAACTTCATTCAAATGACGACATTAAAATATAAATTGCCTGGTTTAAACATCTCTAAAATGTGATACATTCCTCGGTAATAATTTTAGAATTACCATATTACTACGATAATTTATTATATTTGAAAACTTTATCGAAAACAACTGAAATTCATTCCAATGACGTCATAAAAAAATAACATGCCTGGCTCTCTCTATAAAAGCAACATTTCATTCAAAAATAATTCCCCCATTCATGTCATTCATCACAATACTATAATAATTTATATTATTTAAAAATTAAGACCACGGAGCTACAAGTAAGTAAAACTCTATGCGTAAAACTTCATCGAAAATTATCGTCCTTCACTTTCCAAAATCAATGAATATTTCATTCATATCAGGCATGCAGACTCCATGGACTAAATGATTTTATGTTAAAGAATTACAGCGATTCTAATACAACTCAATCTACATATTTTGCTGTTTACATTTTACATAGGTGAAAAATAGGCTTAATAGTAGAAATAATCAAATTTGGATGAGCATTTAAAGTGAAATATATTGTCATTGCGTTGTTAAAGTATGTAGATGCACAGAATTTAGGCAAAAATAAAGTAGTTTTAGGACGGATACAACACCCAATATGAATTAAAAAGAACTTTAAAAATCACGATTTTGAGACAAGATGGATGCCATATATCATTTTGAAGTGGGTCATGTGATCGTTTCATATCATGGACACGTGATCGCTTCATATAAGAGGTGTTATTATTATTTTAATTTTTATTTAAAAAACTACTGAATATATTTCACTGAATTTTTTTTTATATATTTTATGGAACAATTTGAATATTGCCTAAAATTTTCGAAGCAATTTGTGAATTTTAAATCCGCTTAAAAAATGCTTGAAAAATTAGGTCCTATAGGGCTCAATATATTCCATTTTTTCAACCCGGGTTCAATCCAAAACTAATTGGGTGATATTATTCATTTATATTCCCATAGGTCCTATAGACCGTCTGAACAACATACTAAAATTTCATTTTGATTAAGTCATTTTCACGGCAATTATCGTGCTAACGGACAGACAGACAGACAGAATGAACAAAGTCATAAACACTTTTCTACTTTGTTGTAAAGTGTTAAAAATGAAATGATAGAGGTATATTCCTAGCAGGGATATTTTTTAAAAGTTGCTATATCATAGCCATAGGTAATAAAATTTTAAAGCATAAAGTTTTACCTTGTCATTTTTCGTAAATGTTTCCTGGTATGAAGAAGACATAAATGTTGTATTGCTTGTTAAGTCAGTTACAGTGTAACTGACCTTGCGTTCAATTTTAAAAAGCTCAATTTTTTATTTCAATAATGAGATAAATGTAATCGTGATTATATAAATTGGAATATTTTCTTCAAAAAACCTGCTTTTTAATTCTGACTAATTTCTTTTTCGACTAATTCCAATATCAATGTATTTTATTTAAATTTCTAGATTGAGTAAATTATATTCAAATTGTAAGACTTATCTATCATTTATTCATTTCACAATATTTTCATATACAAAAATATTGATGTACAAAATTCGACCTACGGCGTTTGATGTATAAACGTTTGGGTTGATCCTTGAATGCCGATCAACCCATTGTTCAATAACACCTGAGTGTCTATATGTATTTGGACACGGTGTCTTTTGAGAATATTAATAAAATCGCATGAAAATTCGTATGGATATTTTTTATAGCGAACGTGAGGGTCCTATTGCTTTTTGCGACTGAAGTTTTTGACTCTAAAGTTTTTGAAAAAATAAAATATAATATTTTATATTTTATGTAAAATATAAAATATATTACATAAAAATCTAATTTTAACGTAAATAAATATTAATTATTTTTTATGGAAAAGCAAATATGATCTCTTTAGACGCCAGCATCCACCGGTGTCAAAATACTCTGTTCTTGATCTAAAATCGAATTATTGCAAAATAAGGTAAAATAATATCAAAATTATCCAATAAGTGAATGCTTTTTAACTAGTTCTAACTCGGAATGAATGCACGTAGTTTAAGAAATTATTACAAGTCGCTCCAGAGATATTAAAATGTTTATACTCGCAAAAAATAAAACTTTGAAAATAAGAAGAACAATGTCAATCCAGAATTGGTCATGTGTAGGCAGCTTAAGTCTCCCACTCGTGTAAGCGGCGTTTAATATGTACTGTCCAATATTTTCTAGAGTTCGAAGATCTTTCAGAAATTACCTTTCAGAGTCATCCGTTTTACGGTGTTGATAACTCGGAAATATAAAATTAATGAATGGTGAATCCATCAAAGCCAATGAACTTTAGTTTCCACTTAGATCGAGTGCAAGTTGAGTGTTCCGCGCGCACAGTTCAACTTGCAAAACTCTTGTTTTGATATCTAGAAGTGAGCAGTTTGAATACTTATCAAAACAATATTTTATATTAAAGAACTTTAATATAAATTTAAAAAAATGTTTATTTCAGCCACAGAGCGTTATATACAAATATTATAAATAGCTGTTCTGTAGAAAATTAATTCATACGCAGTAAAATAGACATATTGACTTAACATTAAATACAAGAAAATGAAACTAAAATACGAAGTTAGAAATAGAATCTCCGTAGAAATAAATAAACAATCAAAACATAAAAGATTTCAAGGGTTTTTACAACGCGGTAAAAGGAAAGTATGGCCAAAAAGAGGGACGCAGTGATCGTTGAGAGCAGTCTGAGATAAAGCAGTTTTTTTAAATACAGATATACTTTATTCTGTGTTTAAAAATTAACAAAATATATGGGGTATGATACAATTATGTGATACACTCAATAAATATAATATACACCTATCCACTTTTAACTTTTAATGACATATAAAAAATGACATTCCATCCTGCCCATCAGAAAAGCTTGATCAATTACCAGTGACTGTTGTCTTCTGCATCAAATTCCATCTTATTAATGAAGATTGGCTCTCATAAATGTTGCCAAACTGAGTAAAGTGTCACGCAGTTAAGATGGATGACCGATTCTTTACTAAAATGACAGAATGTTAGAAACTCCAAAAATATCTCTTTGGGTCATTCCACGTCGAAGGAGGACCGTTGTAGGACTATTTCTAAAGTTTTATTTTTTTAACACTTTACAACATAGTTGAAAAGTGTTTATGACTTTGTTCATTCTGTCTGTCTGTCTGTCTGTCTGTCCGGTAGCACGATAACTGCCGTAAAAATGACTTTTTAATATGTTTTTCAGACGGTCTGTAGGACCTATGGGAATAAAAATAAATAATATCACCCAATTAGTTTTTTATTGAACCCGGGTTGAAAAAATGAAATACATTGAACCCTATGGGACCTAATTTTTCAAACATTTTTTAACAAAATTTAAAATTATCAAATTGCTTCGAAATTGCTAGGAAATATTTAAATTGTCCCCTAAAATATATAAAAAAAAATCAGTAAAATATGTTAGGTAGCTTTTTAATTAAAAATTATTTAATGCAGAGAGAAAAACAAATTCAATTAAATTCTGACTTATGGGATATCCTCCAGAAAGAAAATATATAATATATAATAAATATCGTTCCAACAGTTTAACTACTTTGTATATTAGAGAGGCTTCACATTTTAAAATAAATTTGATAGATAACAATTTTTCACATTTTTTTAAAAAAATTATATAACTCTTCATGATATACTTATTTGATGGCATTTTTAAGGCACTTTACTACGTCCTACAGAGTTATAATTTGGTACACAGCTTAAATTTGTAGAACTTTTTATTCTACAAAAGTTTGGTGGATATTTAAATATAGATCCTACATTTTTTTTTCGAAATGGCCTGCAAATAATCCCCGTTCACTTCTATAAATCATTGTTACAATGTTGTTAAAAATTCTGATGTGGGCAGCACACGTCTTTCCCTGCAGACTCATATTCACGTTCTCTTTATTTCTTCAATAATAATTTCCGTTTATCTGCACAAACTAACAGCCATAAGTATATTTTAAATGACATTGAATTTGCAAGTTAAACTTAAATTTGGTTCTCATTTGATAGCTGGACTTATTGTCAAAGTGGCGTAGCAAAAACGCGAAAAAACTAAAATATATCAAGAACGGCTAGTCCTCAGAGTAATGGGGTTACTCTTATTCTTTTTGTTGTCAAAAATCACGTACAAAATATGAATTTAATTGATATAATTGAGCACACGCAGTCTTTTATTTTTATATTTAACGATTTTTGTGGGCCATTTCGCAAAAACAGCCAGTTCCTTTTTCCCGAATCGTACTAGAATAACTTACAAGTGATTTATATGCCAAATTTTGTTAAATTTGGTATATAAATCATTTGTAGGTTATTGAAATATTATACACTAAATTTTGTTAAATTCCGTCCATTAGTTTTTAGCTAGAGTGAATAAAGACAATTTCTGCCGGCCATTTCGCAAAGACGGCAGATTCTTTTATTACGAATCGTACTATAATCTAATGAACATCAGGGTTTCCCACAAAAAACTTACCTACCAAATTTTATGAAATTCGGTATATTAGTTTTTCAGTTAGAGTAGATGCAATATCCTCACTGACACACAGAAAAACACACAGATACACCGTTACACACACAGACGTCTTCCTAAAAATAGTTTTTTCGTGTTCTGGAAGTCCCAAAACGTGTAGATCCTTCGAAAATTCGAGTTCCGATCTTTGGCACGATTCCAATACTTTGAATACATACACACACACACACACATATATTATCTGTGTATCTGTGTATTATCTGTGTATCTAAATTCCATGCCTACGCAATTACAATAGTTGTGATTTTAAATTATCCCTAAACTTATATTATTTCTTCAACGAAGCCTAATTTTAACTTATGCGGAATGCAAATATCTCAAGCGATTGTAAGGTGAGTTACATAAAAATTGCTGAATTTTTTTCACACAAAATTATTTAGCTTTGGAGTCTGGAATACAAGTTATATGAATGAAATATTCATTGATTTTGCATAGAGAATCAGATGATTTATATTGCGATAGAGTTTTAAATATTTAAGTATAACAAATTACTGTAGTACTGTGATAATATAAAATATATCACCACTGAATTTATCACATTTTTGAGAAATTTTAAATGAAATTGCATTTCAGTTGGAAAGTATTTCATAATCAATGCTTATGCATGATTGATTTTTCTTGTTTTAAATATGTATTAATATACGGCTTGATAGTTCAATGTGGCCACATTTTTTAATTCTCACCTTTCAGAATTTTTAGAAGCATTAATTTTTACAGGATGACGGTTGTTATTTTGGGCAAATTTCGACGATTAAGAAAATTCCGTTACCTCATAAACTATTTATGCTAATTAATTGGTGAATGTTGAAAAGTTCCACGTTTTCAACACTCTGTAAAATGGCTTTAATGACGTAAGTCAATGAACGTGTTCTGCAGTATTTTCAGTCGAATTTAACGATATATGGCAATTTTAACAATGCATTCGTTGTTATTCGAAGTGTGCCATATTTGACTAAAATGCAATGAAAGTTTCGTAGATGAGTGATCTACAAAGAATGGAGGTGCTTATACTTTCTAAATTCATTATATCTTAGGATGTGCTTATAATTTCTAAATTCATCTTACAAATATCTTTAAAATAATATTCAATCAAATTTTTGATTGTCCAAAACTCAGTTATGGCTACAATAAAATATGAGAACAAATATCAATTATATAATATAAAATACAAACAATTATTTATGGAAACATATAAAACTTTAGACAGTAAACATAATAATTATACAAATTAATTAATTTATAGATATGTACATCGGTAAAACTATGAAGTTAATACGGTTCAATTTGGCAGTAAGAGTGCCACGAATTCCAGAAATAAAATGGGGCAAAAGAGGAAATGAAAAAGGTCAAGGATTTCAATGCTGTTTATAGTAAGATCATATACCAAAAATAAATTTGACATAGAAACTTTTGCTAATTAGATCATTTGCATTTTTCTTAACTGTGACATAAATCGTACTTGGTGATAGGTGAATATTGTTGTTTACTAAAAATAATACTTTTAAATAGTATTTCAGTGAGACCAAAGTTTTTAGAGATCTGTACTGAATTGTAATAACATGTCGTACTCATACTTTCCTGAATATGCCGTTTCGGTTTCTGAAAAAATTAAAAAAAGTTCAAATTTCGGCCGCAGAGGTTGAAGTTCTTTCTGCTGTCCTCGCCAACTTGCATGTTTAATTTATCGAACGAATATCGACGAAAAATAGTTCCAAAGATTACAAATGATGAGTGGATATCTACGTCAATGTTTTAATTGTTGAAATGCTTAAATTCAGCAGAACCATTGCTGTTTCCTTGATAGAAGAGTTTAACAAGTAATGGTAAGGCTGTCCGGTAAGGTTTCATAATATTTCGCTAATGGTGTATTTGGTATAAAAGGCTTTATATAATTCCTTAATAGACGGCTATTATAAGATATGCTTCGCAATATGAAAATTACGGAGACATCAGCTCTAGATAAGCACCCGAAATTTTAACTATTTTTTTTTCAGAAATCAAAATCGCATTCTCAGGAAAGTATATGTATGAAATTTTTGCGGCGATTTGCCCACTCGTTGTCCCTACAGAGCGGTCTAAACACCTCACTTTTAATTTGAATAACCCTGTATATTAGGTAAAGTAAAACAATTTATTTACTTAAAATTCAGGGGAATTTTTCATTTTTAATGCAAAATATTTAACAAATAGTTGTCTTATACTCCCTTTGTCAACGATTAACTATATTGAAAGTGACACACCATCGACACGACAAACTTTTTAAGTACCGCTAATAAAAACTTAATTTACGGTTTATGAACCGGTTATACCCAAGCCAATTAAATTGTGTTGCAGTGCGGAAATTCATTAATTTTCTGCGTGGATAAGTTAATTGCCTTTATTGAAGGGTCCAGAGAGTATTAAAGACAAAATGCTTAAAAATATTTTTAGAGACGGACGGGCAAATTTAGGCAGGACATACACTTTGAAAGTTGCACTGTTACAATAATAAAAGGATCTTAGGTATTAAATATTTTAATAAATTCCATTTTATAGTTTAAATAATTGATAATTATTTCGTTATTATAGCATTTTGATTTCAAATAAGTTCTGTTTTGGAGCTTTTTGTCCTTTGTAAAGTGTTGTATTATTATGTGTCAGTTTTATATTTCAAGAGTGGAATTACAATAAAATACGTTTGATAAAAAATGCGTTCAATGTTTGTCTCATATTAATACTGTTTAAGAAATTTACTTCAGTTATAGTACAATGCAATCTGAATCACGCCTAAAATATAGAATTACAGGTTACAATAATTAAACTTCATAGTGAAAGTTAGTCTTTAATAAAAGACTTACTTTACTGTGTGTCCTTATTGCCCTTCAAATTTACATTACAGTCTGCCAATTTACATTACATAAAAATTACTATTTACGTAACTTTATTAAAGGTTTTGCTGTTTTGATGATTTTTTCAAAATTTCACTCAAATGTAGGGTGGTTCTAACCCATCGATTGCGTATAAAAACAATAGGTTTCAGTACTCACGGATTATTATTTTTGTACCAAATTTCGTTCGAATTGCTGAATTCGTTAGTGAGATATCGTCTCTATAGACTCACTGAGACACACATACAAACATACACACACACACAGACGTATACGCATAAACACACACACAGACACACACATACACACATATACAGACACACACACTACACTTACATAATCTCATAAACGTTTGATTTGTGTTCAGGGATATTTAAAACGTGCTGTCTAGTCAAAATTTCGAATTTTCGACCCCGTCTCAATACTTTCCTTATACATTATACTATGTATATAAAGAAACCAAAAATATCATATTTTGATGTTTCGAAGTACATAATAATATTCTACATAATATGAACATTTTACATTTTGCTTTTAAATTTTGAATCTTTACTTACATTATTTTTTTTTAATTACTAAAAAAGTAAAAAATTATTAAATTAATTCTTCGTTATAAAATTAATTATTTCAAGCAAACTAATTAATATAATTAAGTACATTGAGTAGAAGCATTCAAAAATTATATTCATTAAAAATTTGTACAACATTTATCACCATTATACTTACTCTGATTTTTGGAGATTAGTAAATGTTAGACGAATTTGCGTTTTTGCAAAAATTAAATTAAATGAAAAAATACTTTCCGCAAAACTGAAATTGAAATATGAAGTTATCTTCATTTGTTTTCTGGATAAGATGAACTACCCGACATAGAAATTACAACACCCTGAAGCTTTGGCCGTCTAATTAGGCAAATTGAAAGACAAACGCAACTGCCCGATGCATGAAAATGATGTGAAATGCAAGTAGGTACGTGATACGAGCGCGGGATTAAAGGGTAAACGCCAGGTAAGTTAACAGTTGTTACTGTCTGTCGCCTAGGGAAATCCGTTTCCGAGCTGTTTTTCGTTTCAGAAGTCACGTGTTGTTAAAGAGATGTCTGGCTGATGACGCCGAAGTCCATTTCAGCATTTGAACTATCGCGGGAGGGGATTCATTTTAGGTCAACGTACTGCGGGGTGGTCGTATCGGCGTAACGCCGCTGAAACACGGGTAGATACGTCCACTGTGCAAAGGATTTGGAGAATATAGATTGTGGATTGAAGAAAGGCATGTGAATGGTCGCAGTGATACAGGTCTACCCAGACGTGCGTCAGTACGCGTTGATCGACGCATTCGAAGGCATGTGATGGCGGCCCTTTCAACATTCTGCAGAATTTGCAGGGTACATTGGATGTTCCAATATCAGCAAAAACAGTTTCTTGAAGATTGTCCAAAAGCAGATTACCCTCAAACCGTTCTTTACGAAAACTTGACGACAATACACCGACGTGAGAGATTGCAATGATATCGGGCCCGAGCCTTTTGGAGGATTGAATGAGACAGGGTAGTGTCGAGCGACGAGTCTCGGTTCTGTTTATCAAATGACAGTCGCCGTGTGAGAGTCTGGATGCGGCAGGTAACAGATATAATCCTGCTACGACTATTGAACGTCATACTGCTGGACAACGCGGCTTCATGGTTTGGGCTGCCAACTGCTCCGATAGTCGGTCACATCTGGTTTGTATCAGAGGCACAATGATAACACGACGATATAATAATCACATGGAAAGTTATTAAAATTATATTATTCATCTGAAATCATTATTGCATACTAAGGATTTATATGGATGCACAACAATGCCATTGCAGTATAACAGTGAATGCGTACTAGAGGGATCGATATTTGGCTACTAATCGTCCTTCAAATAAATAAATAAATATATAAAACGATCTTTAAATGTATTATGAATACACTATAAAAATATCTGTTACTTTCAAATGTTTTCGGTTTTAAAACGAATGCTTTATTCATGTAAAAAGATTTATAAAGATATCAAAATGCATTTTGAAATTTTTTTACTTTTCAAAAACTATTGCTTAAAGCAGTTTATGTCCGAATAAAATATATTAAATAACTTAGCTATTTAATGTGCAATCTTTATGGGACAAATGGGAAGTTAGTACACTTTGTAATAAAATGGGTTTAATAATCATCCGATAAAGAAAAAAAAATAATACGTAATAAAATATTGTACCTCCTTAAGATAAAGTACCCGATCAAACTTAAAGTAATGATTTAGGCGCATTGCAAATTCATAAAGAAATTAACGTCAAATATTCATTAGGAACCAGCGGCGATTTTACTGTCTTAGAGTGGGGAAATTTATTTAATTACTGCCTGAATGAACTAATTGCATTTCTCTGAGGGTCACAAATTAGCTGAATATATTGGTTCAAATATTGAACGTGAAAGGCTTATATGCTTCAGGGAAGATATTTTAACTTGCACTCTAAAAAATATTAAACGATAACGCTTTTTAATGTTGTTTTTGGAATCATTTGGATAACTACTTGCTTGAACAACTTTTTAATTTTAGTAATATTTAATGGAGCGGCTTTTTATAGTAAGAAAAAATACTTCTTCGGAGCATAATTTCTTCCTTTTCGGTATGTGCTCTCGGCTAAATATTAATTCAGTACAGAATACATAATGATGGCTTATAAAGACAAATATTTGTAAAATACATTCATCAAGATGATGTGTATTAAAAAAATAAGAAATAATTAGAACAAGAAGAAAAGCTTACTTTTGCATGAATTCTGAATAAGAAAAATGAGTTTTTGACTTATATAGCTAATATTTTAAATATGTGCTATTAATTGGTTATTAAATACTTTGTAGCAACGTGATAGGTAAGTGGAAGGTGTGTAAGTTATGTAAAAAATTCAAGATGAGTTGTCAATTATTTCAAAATGTAGTTGAGGGAGTATTGTAAAGAAAACAATTTCATCAAATAATTGAGTATATATATAACTCAGTTGTCCTATTGGATTCATATTTACAACGTTCGTGTAGAAAAAATACAATTGTTCAATAGAAATAATTCAATTATAGTTCAATAAAAATATTTCAATCATTGTTTAATAAAAATATTTCAATTATTATTCAATAAAAATATTTCAATTATTGTTCAATAAAATTATTTCAATTATTGTTCAATAAAATATTTGAATTATTGTTTAATAAAAATGTTTGAGTTATTGTTAAAAAATATTTCAATTATTGTTCCATAAAAATATTTGAATTATTGTTTAATAAAATGTTTGAGTTATTGTTAAAAAAATATTTCATTTATTATTCAGTAAAAATATTTCAACAATAAAATTTGCTTTTGTCGACACTTGCTCATCCTGGGTACCACTGGATAGGAGTATTTTTTGTATGAAATGTCTATTACTTTCTTACAATACATTGTAATGTATCGGGAAAGAATTGGAATCGGCTATGAGCATGTCGACTATCGGCATGTCAACTATCGCAACTCGGAATTTTAACGAGTCTACATATTTTGGGACCTCTAGAATTCGAAAAACTATTTTTACCTTAACGCTTGTTTGTGAGTGTCTGTACAATGTATGTATCTTCAAAAACTAATTGACAAAATTTCCTAAAATTGTATATTTAGCTCATTTGTAGATAACCCTACTGCTGATTAGATTTTGGAGCGATTTAGGATAAAAAAACCTGCGTTTCATTGTTAAATGGTCCGCAAAAATCGCATGTATTCACTCTAGCTAAAAACTAATATTTCAAATTTCACAGAATTTAGTAGATATATCACTAGTAGGTTATCCTGGTGCTGATTGCATTTTGATACGATTGGGGAAAGTCATGTACTGTCCACATCAGAGTTTTTAAGACGGATGTTTAAAATTAATTCATTTTGTGTCTTAAGATATTATATTTCTTAACCGACGACTTCTTCAAAGATAATCGTCACTAAGATCGCTAAACGTTACATATTTTCATGTTTTAGTAAAATAATATGTCCACAATAATCATAGAACTAATATCGAAACATAAAATACAGTTTTAACCAATTAGTAATTTAATATTGTTGCAACTGCTTGATGTTTCTTGCTTTACGACACTTAAGAGGCAAAAACAACGTTTGATGTAGCCATTTGTCAGTAGCCAGTCTGAATTTTTGCAAAACTGCTAAACAGTTTGTCTGTACTGGTTGCCAATTTTTATTGAATTTTTAAAACGTCGAGATTTTTGACTAGACATCGAGAATTTCCAGGATAGTTCGGATTTTCTGGGAGAATTCATAGAAAAATATAACGATGATGGAGTAATTCTGTGTATATTGTTTTTACTTTCTTACACGTAGTATTGAGAAAATATTGTTTTCCGGAATTCTGATGCCAATATTTTCTTTAAAGCCTTCTGAACACGTTTTGACTATTTTCAGATTTCTGTCTGGCTGTCTGTCAGGTTGCTTGATGTCTGTGATCGATTTCTTGTGTACACGATAGCAATCACAAATATTAATGGATATTCACGAAGCTTTATATCTGTCTTTGCTATTTAGAAATCTAGAACAAAGTATAATTTTTAAAATTCGCTCAAGATCTTTGAATTTTATTTTAAATTATATATTTTTGAACAAGGCAACATAGGATACAATTTGATATAATCATGCATAAAAGAGTTTATTTATGGCTCAATGGTCTCGATACTTACGCGATAACGCTTCGATGCAATTTTTATTTATTTGTAACATCACTAGATACATGGGGGGCAAGTTAGCCCTCCCCCCCAAGGGGGGTACATTGTCAAGTATGGCATCAATCAAAATATTTTTAAGCCCTTGAAAGTGAAGGGTAACACGATATACACTGGTGTCCAAAATGAAAATTACAAATACATTTTATTTTTACGATAAATGAAAATCGCTATTACTAGTATTTAAAAAATTGATGCCATGTAGAAAGTGGGGAACGATGATTGTAATGGAAGCATCCAATGTTTGTTGAACGGTTAAAGAGGTACATTTGGTAAGAAAACATGACAGTGACCGTTTTCCGAATCAGAGAATTTCGTCTATACAAATACGTTTCTAGCTGGAAAAATCACAATACGGACTGATTCCCGTTAAAGCGAGCTCTCGTAATCGTTTAGATGATTAACTGAGATGGAGGGCCATCGGTAGACCTGATGCAGTCTCAAGCGGATATCGTTCGATGGTTACGAGTGTCTCGAATGATGGTATCCAGGTTATGGCACCAATCCCACACAATAGGTATTATCACCAGGAGGCACAAATATGGCCACTCAAGAGCCACGACACTTGCGGAGGATCGACACATATGGCCACTCAAGAGCCACGACACTTGCGGAGGATCGATAAGTGGCTTTAACTGCATGACGCCTTTGAAATATGACGGTTAGAGATCTCTCTCGGAATCTCGATGCAGCGTTTCGAACAACAATTTCTAAGGCAAAGTGTATACAGACGCCTAATTGAGTGAGCCTTATAGGCCATGTGACCAGTCTTGAGTATCCCTCTCATCAGATGCTAGAAGAGAGCCCATCTTTCGTGGAGTCAGGCACTCCACTCTTGGACACAACAAGACTGGGACTGCATCCTCCTCAGTAATGAATCGAGATTCAGTATCCAAAGTTATTCCCGTTTAGTCTTAATCTAGAGTGAGCCTGAAGTCCGCTATCGTCCCTCCAACGTAATGAAAATCGACCACCTTGGTGGAAATGGAATCCTTGTGTAGGGATACATCGTGTTGGACGGCTGTATACCACTGCACATCTTCGATGCGGGCACTGTGACCAGCCATCGCTTTGGGATGAAGTCCTTAAATTATATCTGATGCTTTTTCAGAGAGCTGTTGGAAAGAACTTTATGCTTATGAACGATAACGCGGAGGCGACACCGAGCTCAACTTGTTTTCGATTTACTGGAGGACGAGGGTATTCGCTGTATGGTGTGGTCAGCGGCGTCCTTAGACCCAAATCCTATAGAACATGTTTGGGATGCTGTAGGAAGAGCCAATTTATGGCGCCAACCCCCTCTTAGAACACTGCAGGCGTCAAAGTCCTCACTTTCAAAAGAATGAAATTTGTTGACTTAGCGATCAACAAACTCATTTACATGAGGGCCCGTAGTGCGGTTTAAAAAGCTGTGCGGGGAGGGCACACTCCTTATTAGCCGGACCATTCTGGAGATATGGTGCAATAAAGTATGTCAGTTTATTATCTCATTTGCGTATCGCATAAATATACCTCCTGTTTATTATGTTATGGTACAGTTAGTTGTCTCATAGTATGGGGCATCTGTACGCAAAATTCCAATTGCAGTAAACCAATTAGTTTTCGAAATATCACATGTTTTGTGTTTGTAACCTTATTTTTCGGCACCAGTGTAGTTGTAATTATTTGGACCCCCGATACTGCTTTATCAAAATTTGTCTTGTAAAGTTTTAAAAAACAAATCTTGTATGAAAAAGTCGAGTTGAGCAACACTCCTTTTATTTCCTCTCCCGACCACACAAACAACTACTGAAAGCCTTCGGGCCAGTCGTGTGGTATGGGTCTTCAACACTCCCTTTATTTTAACATGCAACATTGGACAAACTTTGATATAATCATGCATGAAGGGGTTTATTTGTATCTCAATGATCACGAGACTTAATAGTTCCACTCATTGTCTTGAAAAATAGCCGCAATACAACTTTTTTTGTTCGTGACATCTTTACCCGACTTAGGGGGGGGGGGGGGGCAAGTTTCCCACCAGTGGTACATTGTGAAATATGGTATCAATCGAAAATTAATGACCCTTTAAAGTGAGTCGTAACACGCTAGAGTTGTAATCCTTTAGATGATCCCTGATAACGATTTTTCAAATGTTTCTCAGGTAAATTTGAAAAAATGGAATTTTGATATGAGAAAGTCATGTTGAGTCTAGCAAATTATCAGTGCAATTCAAATTTTTCGAAGTGGATAATACTATTTCTATAGAACTCATTTTTGTATCTTGTAATTGTAATAAAAACTATAATAATGATAATAATTTTAATTTTGACACCAGAAATTGATCTCACATTTGATGAGACACTTTTATGTTTGAAATTCATGGTGGCCAGAACGGCAGACAAAGCTTGTAGTCTGGCTGGCACTATTGTTTATTACGATGTGAACCTAAAGGTCAGAAGACCATAAATTTAGGGGCCATGACAGAGCGGCTGCTTACGGAATGTGCAATGGTGCCATTGGGTAAAGAAGTAACCAATAAGCGCCAAAAAGAAGTAAAGGCGGAGTTACACCCCCACACACACATCGAGGGAACCACAGCCTGTGACCCGAGAACGAAAACGAAACGAAAAAGATGTCGACTTAAGAGCATACCACACGAGACAACCATGGAATTTTGACTTAAAAGCATGCCTGCAGAAATTATCACGATTTTGACTTAAGAGCACGACTAGAGAAGAATGAAAAACCTAACAGATTTGTAGAGTGTCCCGTAGAGGTTCCAAAATAATGGAGATATACTAATGCCGCACACCAAAGAGTTATGGCAGTAATAGGACTGATTCAAGCCTTTGAGATATGATATAAAGCCCAAGACTAATTGGAAGGTATGTGCTCACCAATTATCACAGGTCCTAGACACGATAGTAATTTTAATAATTCTGGTCGCATTTGTCCCCTCCGCTGCAATAAGTAATGAAAATAAATGTTGTTAATAAATGTTTTATTGTTTAAGTTTAAATGGTGTGATCAATTTAGCATTTTATTAATTAATTATTCCTTTACAGGACTCGCACGAAAGGTAAAATAATTGGAGGGTTTATAGCGACACAACAAAGCAATGTACATTAAATATAATTCCACTATATGAGAAATAACGGCCATGTCAACTTAATGAATTTAATATTAAAATAATAATTCCTTAAATGTACTTTATATTTAAAAGTATAACTTTCAATTCTCTTTCCCACAATAATAAACTGCATTTTGTCGCACAGTAGGTACATTTACATCTTATAGTAAATGCATGCATAACAGTGGGGCAAGAAACTGCAGAAAAGGTGCTTTGTTCCACAAAATAATTGCTCTCGCTAATAAGATGGATACGACATACAAAGTTAATATTTGTTTTTAATCCAACTCTAAACTTCCATGGAATATTTAGATTTATTCTACAAATACACATTTGGAAAAGCAAAATACACAAGGAATATTGACTCTTTATATCTAATTTTAATGCTTATAATAAAAGCTGGTCTGATTTCCAGTGCAATATACTTTTAACGGCTTTGTTGTCTTTCTCCGTTGCATGTAAGTTATGTACTAAAATTGCTAAGAAAATTACAAATTCATTTCGTTAACATTAGTAAGTTTGTTTTCTTTTTCATTCAACTTCCTTTCCATGTTTATTGATGCGAAATGACATAAAACAAAATCGTAAACCAAGACGAACTTATTTCTGTTTTAACGCTTTTCCAACTTTAAGTTGATACATTTAATTTAACTTTAAACATTATTGAATTCAGATTTGAATCAATATTTAATCTTATTCCCTCCGCTTGCATGAGAAGTACGGAATCGGAAAAAAACTAATTAACTCAATGATTGACTGGGCTGAAACACAAACTTCTCAAATATACGAAATGTGGTTGAAGAGTAAACACGGTTAATGGGAAATTCTGCAACTCATTGATATGCTAGTAAATATTTATTAAATTATAAAAGATAATATTTTAATAAAATATTTGGTCCATAAATGATATATGTGCATATATTTACCAAATATATATAGTTAATAATTTGATATACTAAAATAATTTCACAGAAAATCCAAGACTTTTCAATACATAATGTCCCTAGTTAAACTATGTAACCAAACCAAAAATTTCAACTTTTAGAGAGTAAATAATTACTTTCTGTGATCATTCAAAATATTTCTGTGTATGTTTACATCCCTTATATACATACGGGTATTATAATGTATAAGCAAAGTATTGTGACGGGGTCAAAAATTCGAATTCGAGATTTCGACGAGAGAGCACGTTTCAAGCATCCCTGATCACGAATCAAACATTTTTGAATTTATGTCCGTGTGTGTGTGTCAGTGAGACTGTGGAGACGATATCTCACGAACGAATAAATCGATTCGAATGAAATTTGGTACAAAAATCACAATCCGAGAATACCGGAAGCCTATTGTTTTTAGACGTAATCGAATGCTCAGAACCCCCTAAATTTTCGAGTGAAATTTTGAAAACATCATCAAAAATTTTTTTTATCAAAAACCTTTAATACAGTTACGCAAATAGACATTTCTGATATAATTTTTCCTTAGAAAACGATTGGCATGAACTTTAGAACGCTAGCACGAACCGTTCTCGAGATATTGTACATTTTTCAAAAAAAAAATTCAAAAAATCGCATAAATTAAAAAAAAATTAACTGTTGAGAAACATGTTCACTTTTCATTTGTAATATCATGCGATAAATTTGGTGACATCATTCTCGTGGATCTAGCTCGTTCCATTCACGAGAAAAGGTACTTTGAATAATACTTTTGTATTTGAACGCCAATAGTCATTTATCTGCTATAAGAATAACTTATTTCTCCATCCATAACGCTTGGCGAGATTTTGCCGACGAATTTGGAGGAATTTCGCCAACTTAGAAAATTTTTGAAATGTTGTCAAATTAACGAAATTTTCGCCAAATGGATAAAAATGACACTAAATCAATGAAAATGACGACTAATTGTCGAAAATTCAATATCTTGGAAAGAATATAAGTATCTACTATAAGAAAAATATATTTTTTTTACTGTAAAAGTAGTAAATTCTTTACATAATATAAGGGAAGTCATGTGTTGCCCACATCAGATTTTTTTAAAATGCAATCGAATGTACAGAACCCGCCAAAATTTTCGAGTGTAATTTTGAAGAAATTATCAAAAAATCAAAACTTTCAATATAGTTATGAAAAAAAAATATTTCTTTTGTAATTTTTCATTAGAAAACGATTGGCACTAACTTTAGAACGCTATCATGAACTGTTCATGAAATTTTGCACATTTTTCAAATAAATGTATTAAAAAATCACATAAAATAAAAAAAATATTAACTATTGGGAAACATGATCGCTTTTCATGTGTAATATCATGCGATAAATTTGGTGATATTATTTTCGTGGATCTAACTCGTTTCATTTTTAAGAAAATATACTTTGGATAATAATTTTGTATTTGAACATCAAAAGCCATTTATCTGCTACAAGAATAACTTATTATCCATCCATAACGTTTGGCGAGATTTTGGCGACGAATGTGACGAAATGTCGTCAACTTCAAGACTTTTTTAAATGTTGTCAAATTATCGAAAATGTCGCTAAATTGATAAAAATCACTTTAAATCAATTAAAATTACGACTAATTGATGACAATTCAATATCTTGGAAATAATATAAGTATCTACAATAAGAATAACATATTTTTCTGTCCGTAACATTTGGCAAAATTTTAGTAATAAATTTGTCGGAATAACTCCAACTTGCTGGTTTTTGTATATTACCAAATTGACAAAAATGTCACCTAATTGATAAAAATTCCCCAAATTGATGTAACCGACGCTGAATCAATGAAATGACAACTGATTGAGTTCAATATATTGGAAATAACATAAGAGTAGACTATAAGAATAACCCATTTCCCCGTCCGCCCGTAACGCTTCGAAATTTAACGGGATTTCGCAAACTTAGCGACTATTTTAAATGTCACCAAATTAATAAAAATGACCCCAAATGGGAAGTAATGTTTCGTAAATTCTGATTTCCATCATATGACGGGCATACCTTCTAGTATATAAGAAATGCTTTTGTCCGTAGAACTTTCTGATACATTTGGCAAACTTGGCAAATAATATAGCGACGTATCGCCAATTTAGCGATACTTTACCCCAGATTGATGAAAATATCGTCAAAATTTCAAAAATGACGCTAAAGTAATGAAAATGATGCCTAATTGATGGACTAATTATTAAAATATTTTAATATATGAATTATGTCGCTTATTGAGGGTGCAATCAATATTGATAATTGTTTACTTAGAGTTGCGCGAAATATAAGTTAATTGGGTACATTGAAATAGTTTTAGATGCTGTCACTCGGAAAATCACCAAATGTACAATTCAACGTTAAAAACACTGTACCGTGGGTTTTTTAGATTATATTTTTACTGTAAAAGGAGTAAATTCATTGCATTATATAAGGAAAGTAATGTGCGGGCCACAGTATATTTGTTGACGATAATCGGTAGCTAGTTTTTGTAATTATGCAACTCTATAAGAAAAAGGTCAGACATTTTAAGGGACGTTAAAGAATGAAAAACCGCAGTATTAGTCCCTCAACTGTCCCAGCTTCTCTATTTATCCCTGGATATCCATCTATTTTTTACATGCAAATTTTATCTACTTTCCAAAAACATTGTATTTACAACTCAAATTGTTTTATCTATATTTATTTTTTAAGTCTTAATATTTGCACACATATAGTACCGACCATAGGAAAGAATCTAACGCAACCCTATTTATAATTAGACGGCCGATGAGCCAACAGTTGTCACTGTCTTTTGCCTACGAAAACCCGTTTTACGTGCTGTTTTCCATTTCAGAAGACACGTGCTGTCGAAGAAATGATACCTGGCCAATGATGCTGAAGTTCGTTTCAACATTTGGACGATCGTGCGAGAGAATTTGTTTCAGACCTACTTACGGCTGGGTCGTTGTAGGGGCGTGTCGCAGCTGACACACACGCAGATGCGTCTACTGTGCAAAGGATTTGGAGAAGATGGATTGAAGAAGGCTATATGGATCTTTGCAGTGGTGCAGGTCCATCCACACGTACATCAGTACGAGTTGATCGGCGCATTTGAAGGCATGCGGTGGCAGCCCCACAAACAACGACTGTCTACACACTACATAATTTGCAGGGTACATTGGATGTTCCAATATCAGCGAGAACAGTTTCTAGACGATTGGCCGAAAGCGACTTGCACTCAAACCGTCCTTTACGAAGACTGTCATTGACAACAAGACTGTGAGATATTGCAATTGTGTCTGGCTCGAGCCTCTCGGGCGACTGAATGGGTCAGCGACGAGTTTCGGTTCTGGTTTCGAATGACAGTCGCCATGTGGGAGTCTGGAGGTGAAGTGAAAACAGGTGCAATCCTGCTGCGACTGTTGAACGCCATACTGCTCGACAACGCGGCATCATGGTTTGGGGTGCCGTCGGCTTCGATAGCCGATCCCCTCTGGTTCATATCAGAAGCACAATGACTGCACGGCGATATGTGGATGATGTGGTGCGGCCGGTTTCACAGACCTACCTCCAGCGTTTGGAAAATGCTCTTTTACAGCAAGATAATGTACAACAACACACGGTAACCATCAGCAGAGAAGTCTTGCGAGGTTTTCAAGTGCTTCTTTGGCCTCCAGTGTCTCCAGATCTCTCTCCCATTGATCATGTGCAGGGCGTGATTGGCCGTCGTTTGACTTTCATGCCCCCGCCTCAATCAGAGATCGGCCTGTGGATGTTTGTTGAAGGCATATGGTCATCCGTCCCTCAGGAAACTATCCACATGCTCAGTGCATCTATACCTTGAAAGGTTGCTGTTTGTAACGCTGCAAGACCTGGTCTTACTGCCTACTGATCTATTCAATCTTTCATGGTGCTGCATGTTGTCGGGTACTGTATTTGTTCACATCAGAAAAATAATATGAAACGTGTCATCATTATTCATCATGATAATGTAATCTCACACGCTGAATTTCAAACTATCAATTATTTTAAGCATGAAATAATTTATTTTATGAGTCATTGTCCTTATTCGCCTGACTTATCATCCAATGATTTTTTCTTGCTCTCAACAATCAAAAATGAAATGTGTGGTCAATGAGTTAACAGTCCAGAAGAAGCAGTTAAAGCTTATATATCAATGTTTCTGTTACACAAATTTCTGTATCTCATAGCTGTTTTAAAGTTTGTTTCTTTGAATGAAAAGATGTATTGATGCTAAAATCGATTGTTTTGAAAAACAGTAAAACGACTCATCTTCATACAAAAAATATTTTGTGTATTATATTCTAAAAGCTTAATACTAGCCTGCATAGTACTACACTCAATATATATTTACCACAAATAATAATTTTTAGATGTATCTATTATAAAAGTTACTATTGTCAACATATATCAAAATCAAGCATGCATCGCTGGAAATTAATTACACGTATAATGTCCCCCCCCCCCGCAGCAATTTTCGTGGGGAGTGCCCCCAAAATTCCGTTCGCGCCCTTCATTCATGATTCACTATAATCGTTGCATCTCCCTCAAATAGGTTTCTTCGCTCTGACTTGACGGAACAGTGATCGATGCATTACACTTCTACATGTTTCTCCCAGGCAAAAAAATTCGGAAATCTCGGTTATAAATTGATAATTATTTTAGAACAATGTTTACGTTGAATGTTTACAAAAATGTAAGTTCAGATTCGAAATATGGGTTTAAATTATAGTTTTTGGTATACTGCATTTGATATATACTCACATTTGTCGTCTTTTATTTGTATAGTTAAAGTGTCTTATTGAAATTGTCGTCAAATATAATATTTCGCTGATCGTAAATTCATAATTCCAAATCCCATTATAATATTTTCACTATAAAAATTATCTTGTTAATAGAAAGAAAGTAACATAATGTTATAATCGAGCTAGTTATTAATATAACATCGCACACATATTGCGCATAAAATCAGCCACTGACCGGTTTTGTTTTTGATGTGAATAACATTTATGATTGGGCTTTCTGCGGCGTAAAACGGAGCGTTACGGAAACTGTAAATACTACTTTGGATGCTCCTACCTCAGAATCTGGTAAATAAAAATGTAAATATGTTTTGTCTTTTATAAAAAATTTAGTCCAGATTATGAATACATAAAAACAATTTCAATATTTGAATATTTTGAATTTCTTTTTATATAGTTGAAAATATGTTTATTCGAACGAGTGTTATTTTAATTTTTCTCACTCTAAATATATTTGAAACTACAAAAGATAGATATAAATAGCAAGTGACAAAAATATGCTTGAGATAATTTTGTTTTTAAATCCGTATTTTTAAAAGCTCTTGTATTATTTTAATTATCGTCTTGTTAAAAAAGTTTGAAAATTTTACGTCTTTCAAATTTGTAATGTCTGTATCTCAAACTAAATATGCTAACTATGAACAAATGTCAAAATTGATTACTCTTTGAAAGACCTATAAGTGTATATAATTGGATTTTGGATCGAACTCATCTTTTTGGGAAAATTTAGATGTATTTGTCCAAAAAACTATGCTATTCAAAATGTAACTGCTCTACTCCTGTATAGAAAATGTTATGTATATTTTTATTTTAATGGGCTTAATATGTAATTTTTTTGTCAATATCAAACATGGTTGGGGTATTTCTGGCTGAATTTGAAGAATTACGAAAATTGCAAACACTTTGGCTGCTTATATTTCCGAAACTAATAGATAAAAATGTAAACGATTTTTGCTTGCTCTGTCTGAAATATGGTTATATTTATGAATGTATGAAAATAATTTCCATATTTTAATAGTTTGACTCTTTTATCAAAAAGGAACTAAAGAATTTTTACCACTCTTTAGTGACTTTCACTTGAAATATCTCGAAAATGAAAGGAAAACTAGCCACAATTTAAAAATTTCACTAGTATTCATGTAAAACTATTTCTGTTTCATTGGGAAAGAGCCAGTGTCGATTTTTCAATACTAAATTGACCATAAAAATAAAATATATATACAGTTTATTTTCATAGTTAATTAATTGAAATTAGTGTTTTTCGTTAAAATGCTATTAACATAAGTATTTTCGTTATAACTGATAATAATATATATGCAGTAATAAACTATAGGATGGAAGAATGTTAGAGAATTCGCTGCATTGCACTATATGCTATGATACATACTTTATACTCAATACACTTTTATATGTCTATAAAACAAGATAGAAAAGCTGTCCATCTGTCTGTCTCATCATCACGGGAGAATTTAATAAAATTTTGTGGGTAGTCTTGAAATAGCTCTACTTAAAATTTGGTCCATGTTTCGAAATTCTAAGACCATTGGTTGTCTATATGTGTCCAATGTGTTTATGCCACAGACGATTTTTATTAAATATTTTCCGATTTCAATAATAAAGATATATATACAAAATAAATTTCACCGATATTGCATTTCTGACTGGATTATATCAATTACTATCTTCAGGTTTAAACATTATTATTATTGATATTTTCAATTTATTATGTCATTGTTTTATTGAGGCAAACATTTTTGAAACTTATATATTTCACGTAGTACGGGTAATATTTTGCAAAAACATGGATATATCTTCTAATCTACGAGAATATAAGTAGTACACGTATTTTGGCATATACTGGAAGCCATTACGGCATTTAGGTTTAAAGATTACGGGATTTTTAATATTTTTAACTTATTACATCATCTGTTTTATTTTGGCAAATATTTTAGAAATTTATATGTTGTAGTACGTATAATTTACTAATACACGAGTATATCTTCTACTGTTCACGAATATAGGTAGTACGGGTCCCACATAATTTTAGCGCTTTTATTTTGCATATATTGGTTCAACTTCATAATTTTTGTAAATTTGTTTACAAACGGGACCAGGATGTTTTATTATTTCGATCTGCCCATAAAGATAAATTTGTATAGCGAGAACATATATTCTTAAACATCTTTCTAGGAGCATACAAGTAAATATTTTAATAGAATAATTTGATCAATAATGTCACATTTAGTATACTATAGGCATTTGCTCATGACTGTGAATTTTTACTTTCTTTATATTATGTTCTCCGTACGAATAACGTGTATACTGCTAGTATATCTATGTAAACAAGATTAAAAATGTATGTTCATTTATGTTTGTATTTGTCTCATTATCACGGAAGAACGGCTGCACTGAATTGGATAAAATTAACAGCATACACTTGGAATAGCCTCACTTAAAATTGAGTCCATATTTCGAGTTTCTAGGATCAGGGGTTATTGAAATATTAATAAAAAACGCATTATTAAATCACCCATTAAGATAGCATTATGCAGACGATATTTGTTAGTCAAAGTTATTTTGAAAAAAAATGATATCATGTCTCTAAGCAATCCAATGAGTTTATACTTGAAAAATCATCTGTTTTAGAAATATTGAAGGTGAAAGATTTTTTAAATTCATATATTGTAATACGGGTATATCTTCTAATAAGTGGGTATCATCTTCTAATATGCGAAAATATAAGTGGTATGGGTATATCTTCTAATCCACGAGATAAGTGGTACGGATATATCTTATAATGCAATTTTAGTGCTTTCATTTGGTATATATTGATTCAATTTCACATATTTTGAAAATTTGTCTAGAAACGGGATAAGGATGTTTTATTCTTCAGATCTGCCTGTGAAGATAATTTTGTATAGCGAAAACATATAGTCTTAAACGCATTTTTGGACCATTCATTTAAATATTTTAATATAACGTTTTGAATAACAATGTCATTTAGAATACTATAGGGAGTAGTGCATAATTGTGAATTTAGCGTTTCTTTATGGATTCCTTACGAAGAACGGGTATACTGCTCGTCTATATTATAGAAATTTGTATTAAATCAAAACACATAAAACATTTCAGCACACCCATTACTGAAATAAATATGTACCGAAAAGCATCTTCGGTTTACCGCTGGGGGGAGGGGGAGGGTGCCCTCCCGAGAATTCAGTCACACCCTTCTTTCGTGATTCACCGTAATCGGTGTATCCCCCTTAAAATAAAGTTTCTTGGCTTTGACGTTGCGGAATAGTGATAGATGACTCAGGGTCTCTTTGTACAACTGACAGGTGCTGAAAATCCAGATACCGTATTGGAAAATTCTTTTCAAGTTCATTTGGCATGTAAAATGTACACACCATATAATTTTTAAGCATAGTTGCGATATAAGATGTACACAGCATATAATAAGTAAGTAAATAAAAATAGCTATCGATTTCTGCCGTGTTCTGCTGACCCTATTCGTCAGTAAACCTTTTTTTTTTATTCCCAATATTTTCATGTCAGCAAGTTGGAGATATTTCAACAAATTCGTCACCAAAATTTTGCTAAAAGTTACGGATTGAAAAATATGTTTTTCTTATAGTAGATTCTTATATTATTTCCAAGATATTGAATTTTCGTCAATTAGTCGTCATTTTCATTGATTTAGCGTCATTTTCATTGATTTAGCGTCATTTTCATTGATTTAGCGTCATTTTTATCAATTTAGCAATCATTTTCAATTACCGTTTTTTTATCATTTTCGCTAATTTGGCAATATTTTCAAAATTCGCCAAGTTTGCTATATTCCGCCAACTTCGTTGGCAAAATTTCGCCGAGTATACGTGCATTTCCAAGGAGATAACCGCCATATTTCCCTTTATGTAGTAGTAGTTGAATTCCATAGTGTATTCACAATGTAAATTTAATAAATAAAGAGAGGAAACTTAACGGGGACTGACGTATGTGTTTCAAATAGGCATATCATATTGAATCGAAACTACTTTATGCATAAGTGAATTCAAAAGCTGTTATGCATAATATCGTTCCCATTGTTTTGATCATCCAATGTGGACTCAATGGTGAGCCAAATTAATAAAACCATCTGTTTAACAATAAATTAGTAGTTTGAAATTATCTATCAATGCTTTGAGGCAAGTTGTACGCATGTCTCAATATCTGAAGATAGGTGTGCGTTAGTATCAAGATTTACAAAATGATACGATGATGCTGAAAAATTTGAAGAAACGAAGATAGCAGTAAAAACAGGTTTCAGGTATATGCCTTACTGTTTTTTGAATGTCTTCATCAAATTCACTTTAACTATTTGTTTACGGGTGGGGCAGCGTCCATCCCAAACGAAGAATCTCCCAAAAAGACAGGTATTTGACATATCCTATCCTAAACAGTTCGATCCTCCTTAGCAAGCATTGGTGCCCTTGGACGTTGCTACATATTACTTTAACATAATTTTTTTGGATTAACAATAGTTTGCAGCTACTTGCATTGCGAATGCTGTCACGCTTTATCGAAACTGTTTACCATCACACCTGTAAAAACCTCACATGACGATATTCTCAAGAATGACTTTATGGTGTTCATATCTCCTCATTGTTAGTTGGGTTTATAAACCTCTCGGGAATTGAACCTGTCTGGGAAAGCAGCTGAAGACTTTTTTAGACAGAACGGGAGCGACCTACCCTTAAAATCACAGAATATTCGACCGAATTTACAACATAGGACTTAGACTGTTATTTGACTCCATTCCTCATTGGGCATGTATTGTTGCCTGAAGAAGAATTAGTACGCATTAACGTATGACCTATCCTTTATTAAAAAGTCATTTTTTATAGAAATATAATTATATTTTTATCTTTAGGAACTTATTGCGTGTGCGATGAAGTTTCATAGAGATAAGACTTTTTTGATGAGTCTTTTTGCAACAGAAGTTATTTCCTCTCTAAATTCGCAAAAAACCGCAAAAATAATAATTTTTGTCCATACATAAATCAGTTAGAAATATTACTTGATATAAGTAGTCTAAAATTTGGCTATCCAAAAATTTTCTTTATGTGTCGTTTTGTGTCATTACAATTTAACGTTTGACTTTATTCAAACTAATTCAAAGACGCAATAGAAAATATCTTAATTCCGTATATGCATACTATACCATTTTGTTCTAATAATATATTAACTAACGCATAATGATCTAGAGAATATGTCCCCGGTACTAGCCTCTACTTTGTTGTAAATCATTTACATTATATTTAATTTTTTTATATCCATCTGTATCCAAATGAATATCAGAGTAAAACATTTATGTCATCATGTGATTGCATTTGCAAGATGTTATAACTTTATTTATATTAAAAATATATAAGCTGATATATAAGTCGATATATAAGTTATCAAGCCGGTGCATGAAATACATTCAGTTGCTTTATATTAATACATAATATTGCAAAACATGTCAAATGGAATTTGTAACTATAAGTCGGTTAGTGCTATATTACCTTCAGTTCCTCCCACAACCAACCTTAGAATGCTGAAAACAAAGCAGGTCGGCTTTTGTCATTTATATTACTATACTACTAATTTTGTTCCGGAAATCACTACTTTTCACCATGGGAATTCATAAAATGAAATTATTATTATTAGTAGTATTTTTAATTCCTGTTTTAATTAATCGCATTATACATTTTCTAGAACTACATGTAATCATTTATAAATTGAATGTGGTTTTAGTTTCTTACATGATGCATCTGTATTATAATTGTTTACGTATTTGTGTCTTTTTAGACCCTCTAAAAGTCACCTGATGACCTAGAAGACTGAATATATACACATTTATAGCATACGATTTATTTTAGGCCAGGGAGGCATTTGACTACGAACGGCGAATGTAATCTTAAAATGAGATATTGCATATATTATATATATATAGTAATTACAATTGGCTCGATACCAAAATGTCTCCGGGGAATGAATGGCCATTTCCATGGGACTGTGTCGGCTTTCGGTATATGCCTGAAACAAACAGTGTTCCCATGTTATAATCTAATGGAGCCAGATTTTCGATTCTACGAAGAGAAGAAAAGGGAGGGTTTGGTAAATCAATTCAAACTCTCTAGTATCCTTTATTTAGTGACCTAAAAAGCACAATATTTGACAATTTACAGTATAGAGTTCAGAATCTACTTCTATGATAGGAGTTTGCAATTTCTTCCCAGTATCTCAAATGTAGGGCATCGGCTGGTCAGTTAAGAGATTCGTGGCTTGATTCCCGGTTGAAGCAGCACGGTTCTTTACAAGGCCACTAGACAGAATATGACGCAATGCATTTTGGATCCCTCATCCCCAAGGGAAGAAGAAAATGTGTTTTTCAAAAAGTATTTTTTGCACCTCAAACAACACCTCCCCAAGTGACCTAGAAAGTTGGTTCTTTGGTCTCAATACCTGAGGCAATTTTCTCTTTAAATTAAGATTTTAACACCATATATACATTGTTAAATAAAATAAAGCTTAATAAAGAGTTTTTACTTAATTTTTTGAGAGCGCTATTTTATCTCTCTTTGCCGGTCTTAAATACTAGTAAGATTTTTAGAGCGGTGTGGATCATTTGTTCTTAAGTCATCGTGATTTGTTCTTAAGTCATCGGATCATTTATTTGTTCCTAAGTTTCAAATAATCAATGATCTAGGGCAGTGCATCTCAATCTTTTTGTATTTGCTTCCCCCTCCCTTTTCTATATCGATTTCAGTCACCCCCCCCCTTTTAAAATCCTGCTAAAACAGCCATTAAAAGAAATATAATATGTGTTTTCCAAGTATGCACATTCATTCCGATGGTTCCATCCGATATATACATCGCCTCCACTGTGGAGCTCACACCACATGTTAAGAATCTCTAGTCTAGAAAATTAATAAAATGAAAACATTATTTTAAAAATAGAAAATAATTATCAAAAGAAGCAAACTGAAAAGAGTCTATCCAGTTCTAGATATTAGCTTACATTTACTTAAAATTTTAGAGCAGTACGTGCAACATTTATGAATTATCATTTCTATCCCTCTCCCACACAAACACCAACACACACACATACGAAAATACATGAGAGCATACATACGCGAAAAATAAACAACACGCGGAAACATACACACATACATTCTTACATAGTCATATCTCCGAAAGTGTTTTAAATGTGTTCGTGGATTCTTAAAACGTGCTTATCCATCAAAATATCAAATTAAAAAATTTTCAAAACAATAATACTTTTTTTCGATACAAAATAAATATTTCTTCCACACTTCTCAAACTTCATCGCACCATGTCATATATTTACCTGCACAACAGTTAACCCTTCCATCTCATTCTGCCCCAAAACTGCGCAACTTTGCTGTGATAATCTGGGCGGTGCCTACTCACAATGACGTCAGGTCATGTGACTGGCATACTCCGCCGGCCGCTCGGGGTAACCGGGATGATCTTTCCCGCGCCTCACTCTTCTCCCAGCCGCGCCTCAGCCAGCATCCTCCCACACTTATCTTCGTAAAAAAAATTCTCGTTTCTTCACCCGGCGGGGGGAGAGATTAGTGTTTCCTCAGTTTGTACGCGACATCTCTCTGTTCGCTTCTTACCTGGAACATACTGCGGGCCGTACATTTTTTAAGTTTATTGCTCCTGGCTTTTATACTTTCTTTCATGGGATGTACCTGCAAAGTTGGAAAATGTGAGAGAGAAGTCCCAGATGAGAGTTTTACCTCTCGGAGTTCCTGTCAAGGATTTTTAAACTTTTGATGAGCGGTGGTTTTGTGTGTTTTCAGTGTTTCTACCTGGATGATTAATTGACGTTTCTCATAACTGTCATGGCTTTATCCCTGCAGAGGTTAGATATTCGTGTTAAAAGCAATGTCCGGGGACAAAAAAAGAATTTAGTGCTGATGATGGGTCCATCAATGTTTATATTTTACTTCGTTTTCTTCTTGTTGTGTGGCATCATTACAGCGTTTTCGGAAAATTCCAGTGCGACCACTGAAGGTATTTGAAAATATATTCCTTTAAAATGTATTTCTTTAGAATACAATCCTTTTATATATTGAAAAGGGAAACACGTGTGGGAAATACGTTTAAATAAAGAAAATAGAGGGCGAGTGCAATGAAAAAGAATCTTCTTTTACTAGAAATGTAATTTCCGGAAAATTAGACAAATTACTAAAAAATAAAATATTCGAGAAAACACGGTATAAAGCACATAGTGGTGCAAACCGGTTTCGAATGTAAAAAGATATCATTTCCAGGATATAAACACAGATCAACCAGTTATTGTGATCACTCTGTGGTTGCTTCAGGATGGAGCAGACAGTTGATGTGATTTCTATATTTTTATATACTGAAGAGAAATTCGGTTTTTTGCTTCCAAAAACCGGTTGATACTGTTAAAATGTTGTTTATATTGTGCTTTTAAAGAAAATTTTGCATTTTAATTATTTTTTAGCATTTTGAGGGATTTACTGTGAATTATATACTCAATTCAGTATCGTTATTATACTAACACATACGCACGTTCAAATATATAATTATTTATGTTATTAACACAGCATATCAGATTATATCAGTTCCTATTCGTTAATTTTAGAAATATATTTTTATGGGGTTATTATATTGCTCTGTTTAGGTATGTAAAATAATATATATATATATATGTATATATATATATATATATATATATATATATATATATATATATATATATATATATATATATACATTAATAAGTTTTATGTGTATATATTATGCGTCATTATTTAATATATATTTTACGGGTGTGTTTAATTAATGCAAAAAACTATTAGTAAGTATGAACTATAAAATTATATATATATAAAGATTGTTTTTATTGAAGAAGGCAGTATGTGTTATTTTTCTGTAACTATTTACAATCGTAGACAGAAAATGAATTAATTTATTTCAAGCGTAGTATTATATAGCATTGCAAATTAAAAGAAAATATTATTTTATGTCTGCTATTCGTCGTGTAAAAAAATCTCGAAAATGTAGATTATATTTTTCTATGATATAATACTAATTAACTTATTAATAAGGTTTAAAGAAAATAAATATTAAAATATTTCTAGCTTACTGCATTAGTAAAATAGAAAGAAATAAAAAATAATGTAATTATAAAGCAAATGCTTAAAATATAAATTCTATGATATAATACTAATTAACTTATTAATAAGGTTTAAAGAAAATAAATATTAAAATATTTCTAGCATACTGCATTAGTAAAATAGAAAGAAATAAAAAATAATGTAATTATAAAGCAAATGCTTAAAATATAAAATCGCTCTATATAGTTTAGAACAAACAGTCTTCTGAATTGATAGAAAATTAATAAAACAGGAATTTTAATTCAATAAAATTATATTTTGCGTTCAATAATCTAAATAGATCATTTTTGTAATAATTAAATCTAACATTAATTATATGTTATTTTCTGTTTTCGGCAAATGATAGATTAAAAGCTATCTATTTATTAAATGTTTGATAAAATTCGTTGCTAGTTTAATGTGTGTCTTTTAAGCTTCAAAGAAATAAAATAATCATTACAAAAAATGTATACAATCTTGCACAATTGTTAATACATTCAATTTAATTGAAACTTTACAACAAATATTTCATATTTGTTTCTAGCTCAAATTTCCCTCCACAATTGAATTTATTTTTTAAATCGTTTTTTAATGATAACAAAGTAGTCACACATCCTCTGTTTACTGAAACTTTACCTCATTTTCGAAATAGAAAATGACCTTGGCTTTATTTCCCAGGGTGAAAAAAATTAAGATGATGACTCTTGTAAATATGACATATAAGTGTCATGTCTAGTTAAAAATAGATCTTTTCCCGCGGTAAGAAAAAAATGTTTATCTGGATTCCCTTCTGGCAGTTGTTATTCAAAGTTTTGCTGTTCTAAATATATTTACACGCTGAAGAAAACTGTTGTTTTGGTTTGTATGATTTGCAGTTCGCGCTATTTTTAATGAATGAAAAGTGTTGTAGCGATAGAAAAGATTCTTTATTCTAATGCTTATACTTTTTATTTGTTTTTAAAAAATGTTGTGTCCGTTCGTATAACGTATGTTATTTTTTTAAATACCGAAAAAATACATTTTATATACGTGTTTATATATAGCGAGATAATTATTTGTTTGTTTATTCCGTAAACAAATCTATATTTTTAACGGATTTTATTTTTACATTTTATTTAGTAATTCTCTATTTTAATCAAAAAACCCTGATCTTGTTTCGATTTTATATGACCATAGGAAATGCAAAATTAAATCTACTGAAATAGCATTATGAAGATATTATTTTTTGATAGATTATTTTCTGCATAATGCTTGTTAACGAGTTTTAGGATGTATAAGATTTAGATAACTATTGATATTTCAATTTCTTCTTAAGTCATCGGATTTATTTAGGAAACTATTTTTTAAAAATATTTCTATGGTGTTTAAGCGTTTGTTTCACAGGGTAATGGCTTGACTGTAACTTTTATTACCATTTCAGCACTTTTCTATGGACTTATGATTACCAAGCTTTTTTTTTTGTAAAATTGTTTACAAAAGATATTAAAATAACTTATTCTTCATGTTTGTCAGTTTAAAATATTCCGTATAGCGGAAACGGGAATTTTTACTCAACTTTTGTATTGGAACGAAAATATATACTATTTAAATTAGATTATATGAAGAACAATATCATTTAGAACACTAATTGATCTAACATATTTTTAATCAAGAACAACAATGGGTATACCTGCTAGTGTAAAATTATTTGCGATATGAATTTCTATAAACTGTTACATTCTAAGTAATTTCCAGCAGTCCAAAACATTATGTTATTTTGTAATGTTCTAAATATTAGCAATTCATATTTTTTTATAATCGTCTGCTCAAATATATCATCGGTTTCAACTGCATAAAATATGTTTCAATATTAAATTTAATTTTTTAAAGAATTAGAACTTTATTACCTATCATAACTTATCTATTTAATTATAAAAATTTAAGAATAAAATTAACGCCGTTCTGCTTATCGCATGGATTGGACATTAGGATGTTTATAAGTAATTATAATAAATTTGCATTTATAATAATTGAAACTAGTCTTTGAAAGGGTAAATGTGGGATGAATAGAATTATTCGTATTCAGTGACGCATGTTTGAAATAACGTATTTATTATTCTCTAAAAACGTGATAAAATAAGCAACTAAAATACTTAAAACGTTGTAATAATATAATTATAAGATTGGGATAGCTATGGCTCTGTCCATAACATAGTAAATATGTGAATGCTGAAAATTGTCTTATTACTTCCTTCACATTTTCATCTCTTAGAGACATATAACTGTAAGAAATGATATATATATCATTTCCCACAGTTTACTTAAAACTTGTGGTACATACCAACTTACTACTTTTATGTTTTTATATCAGGGCTAAGGGAGATACGTGGATCATGCTGATATGTCACACTATTCCAAACGGTTTCACAATTTCAAGGTTGGGTTTTGGAAATTAATTTCTTAATATTTATCTAAGACCCATGCATAACACCCCTGATAATGTATTTCTACGCTGGTATCTCGGGGGCTGCGGTGATGTGATCATTGAATTTCTCATCCATCCTATCCTCTTTAGCATAGATTATGAAAACATTCCTTCTCAGCATTGCAGCCTGTAAAAGCCGGGAAAACTCGCATTTACAAAATATTTAAATAAGAAGTGGCTACCCTTTTTCAATAACTTTTATTTTATTTAACAATGTATGGATTTTCAGCGTCAAAAATTCATAGGCTAACAAATTCATAAGCGTCAGTCCAGTTTCAGCCTTTTACGTCCTCTGTGAAGGTTTCGAACAAATGCTGAGAGACTTTAGCCCTCTCCCGTTTTTGTCCACTTTATGAGAAAAATTGGAAATTCGGCCCCGTTATTCCGATGCAGTGGTCGATACTATTATTGGGCAAAGATTCATCCTCATAGTCCAATGTGGGGTGACTTGATGGCTTAGAAAGGCATTTAAAATACCATAATCTCCGCCCTTGGGAGACAGAAAAAATCCAATTATAGTAGACTTTATCAGATGGTTAATACTATAAATTTACAAAGATTGTGTCTTCTAGGTCACCCTCTTCTGAAGGGTATGAGAAATCTTTTCAAATGCCTCCATTTATTCCGCTCTCGGAGGGGTAAATCGAAAATGGGATGCTGTAGTGTTTCTGCAAAGTTTTTGTATCGTATTCAATACTATGTGAGCTGACATTTAGCATTCTGGGTCATAGGAATGACGTCTGTGAGGTCTGGAAGTACTTTTCTAAACTCCCACAGTTTCTCTACCCACTGGTTTACACCAGAAGGTAGAGAAAATGTAGGATTTTGTACCAGATTTTTCCTTGTACAAACTGGTACAAAGATTTTGTACCAGTACACACTCCGGCTTTGTTAGTTTCTGCATCGTAGGCGATACTTCTATTTTATTACCAGGTCGTCCATCACATCCAAAGGGTGTAGATAAGTTTCAAGAAACAGCCAAGGATAGGTAGGTAGTCGATATATATATATATATATAGAGAGAGAGAGAGATTTCATAAGCCATCCAGCTCATCAAATGGGTTTAGAGTAGTGATGGGTGCGGCCGCGAAGAATCCAGTGAAACTATACATAAAAACACATAAACAAGTCAATGCACATAATCAATACATGCATAGAAATACATAGATAATATGCACAGAAATACAATACTTAAATATATTCAATACCAAAAACGATGAAAGAATATTTTTTTTAAAAGAGAAGACCTAATCCAAGAAGAGGTAGATTATGTGTAGGTAGAGGAACAAAAAGCGAGCAAAAACACATAAATTGTTGGAAAAAAAGCTGATGTGGGCAGCACATGACTTTCCTTATGTAATGCAATGAATTTACTTCTTTAACGGTGAACAAGTGATGAAAAGATCCACGACACAGTGTTTGTAACGATACATTCTACATTTGGCACGGTAAATTGTACATTTACATCCAGAATGGCAACATCCAAAACTATTTTGTACCCAATAGACTTGTATTTTACGCAACTCAATATTGATAGCATCCTCAATTAGCAATATAGTCCATATATTTAAATATTTTAATAATAAATTCATCAATTAGAAGTAATTATCATTAACTTGGCATCATTTTTGGAAATTTGAATATATTTTCGTCAATGTGGGGCCAAATATCGCCAAATTGGCGACATTTAGAAGAAAGTATTTTACATAATAAAATATATGCCCATCACATGACGAAATTAAAAATTTGCAAAATATTGCATCCCATTTAGCGTCATTTTTATCAATTTGGCGACATTTTTATCAATTTGACAGCATGTTTATCATTTTGGCAACAGTTTCGTCAATTTGGCAACATTTATAAAAGTTGCCAAGTTGGTAATATGCCTCCAAAATTTGTCGACAGAATTTTGCCAAGCGTCACAGCCGGAGTCTTATGGTAGAGGCTTATATTTTGTACAAAATATTGAATTTTAATCAACTTGTCTTCATTTTCATTGATTTTGAGTAATTTATATCAATGTGATGACATTTTTATCAAATCACTTTAGCGATATTTTCGTCAATTTGCCAATATTTAATAAACTCACCAAGTTGGCAATATTCCGTGAAAGTCGTCGCCAAAATTTCGCCAAGCGTTGTTTTTGGAGAAATAGGTTATAGTCTTTTGGTAGATAAACGACTAATGTCGTCAAATTACAAAGAATGGACCCAAACTGTATTCTCTCGTGAAAGGAAGGAGTTAGATCTACGAGAATGATGATAATAAATTTATCGCGTAATATTAAATATGAAAAGTGAACATATTTCAAAATAGTTAATTTTTGATTTTATGTCATTTTTTCATAAATTTATTTGAAAAATGTGCAATATCTCAAGAACGGTTCATACTAGTGTTCTAAAGTTTATGTAAAGCGTTTTCTAATAGAAAATTGCATAAGAAATGTTTATTTAGTTAACTTTGTTAAATGTTTTACTTTTTTGATGATTTTTTAAAATTTCATTTCAAAATTTAAGAGGGTTCTGAACATTCGATTACGTGTAAGAACAGTAGGCTTCCCGTATTCATTGATTGTTATTTTTGTACCAAATTTTATTTGGGCCGCTTGAGTCGTTAGTGAAATATCGTCTCCACAGACTCACTGACACACACACACACACACACAGATTTCATCTCAAAAACGTCTGATTCGTATTCAGGGATGCTTGAAACGTGCTCTTCCGTTGAAAACTCGAATCCGAATTTTCAACCCCGTCACAATACTTTCCTTATACATTATACTATACATTTTATTCCTATATTATTTATTACATATATTCCTTATACATTATACATTATACTATGTATATAAGGAAAGTAATAAACACGCAAAGATGGATTGGAACCGTGTATTGAAACAATAATCAATTGATCAGAACAACACTGATAGCATAAACTGCTCGTAAAGAAATTAACAAATACCATCCACAATTTACAATAATAACACAGTTTTGAATTCTATCAATAAAAATATTACTTTTGCAGTTGATAAAACATAATTGTGGTTGGCTTACAATAGTAGGCGTCGTTAAATGATTTTCTTTTTAATGAGGACATGAAAATATATAATGATCAACAAGGAAAGGAAATATATAATGAAGAAAAATATAATGAAGAACAAGGAAAGGAAGGACAAAGAAAAATATAACATCGCCACATTGGCTGCAGATATAATTAGTAGATTTTATTTTAAAATAATGTAGATAATCAAGAAATGGACTGTGACTAGTAAGAAAATAGATTAAATATTTATTTTGCAACTTTAGTGTCTACAATTGGTAAAGAAGGTTTGATTCGTGATAGACCATGAGTGCGAGAAGAAGTATCATCATTTAGAGAAAATTAACAGAGAACAGTTAATGAGTTTTTACAGAATTTAGATAAACAATAACAGGGAAAATGAATTTTACATCAGTGCTAGTAGAAACAGCAAATTTGGCGTAGTAATCTACAGTTCCATTGCAAATTAGCCTAACATGAGATTAGACCCAGTATACATTAATATAACGCTTAAAAATTAAATTATTTTACTTGATGATTTTGATCGTATTCGATACTAGAATTGTTAAAGAATTCAGTCTCCCATGTTGACTGTGGTCTTTTGGAGGTTTTGGAAGGGTTTTTCGAAACACCCATTTTCTCCGCCCCTGAAGTGAGTAATTTGAGTATATATCCGCGTTATGCTCTGTACCATGAACAATTCTATACAGGGTGTCCCAAAAAGCTTGAAACACGCTTTAATTCTTTACCTGTTGGAGATGAGGCAATGCAAATTTCAAAAATGTGGAAAGTAAGGTAGGAAATAAGACCAGGTTAATGAAATAGTCCTCCCATTAATTTTAAAACGATACACTTTTTTAATTTTTATACGACCCTTTTAGACAAATTGGGTCAATCAGAAAATTTTTACTTTTAATGCAACAAGATCATTAAAAAAACTGCATATCTGTATCTTAAAATTGAGGGAGTTATATTTAATTGAAAATAGAACATTATGAATTGGGACCCTATATCAAATTAGAAATGTAAATTTGTGACATATCACAAAAAAGATAAAACTGGATGATAATACATAGGAGACATTTTTGAGAATTCCCCGCAGACTCACAATGCAATCACGGATTCCTAATAGATACATTTATTCTTTATTTATATGTATTTGTGATAAAAAATGTTGACACATATTAAAATGTTTTTGATCTAAACAATTTCCATCGTCAATTTGTTTATGATCCCTATTTTCACTGATGAAACAGCCTTTTAGGTGGTACGGAAAAGTGTCATAATTCAAATTTTTCCCATTATCATAATTCAGTTGATTTTAAAGATACAGATATACGGTTTTTTTAATGATCTTGTTCTATTAAAATTAAAAAAATTCTGATTGACGCAATTTGTCTCAGGGGTCGTATAAAAATTTAAAAAATGTAACATTTTGAAAATTAATAGGAAGACTATTTCATTAACGTAGTCTTTTTTTCCTACCTTACTTTCAACATTTTTACAAATCACATGGCCCACTTATCTCCAACATGTAAAGAATTAAACCGCGTTTCAATCTTTTTGGGACACCCTGTATAGTGTACGTAGATTAAATCTTCTAGATCACAGGAATCCCTCTGAAGGATCCGTAAAGACAAAACTGCATCCATATTACGCAATATGAGTGTAGTTTTGGTTGCATGCATTTGGCAGTGATATGGTAATAAATTAAATATCCATATTTTGTTCTTTCTAGCAGATATTAAACATACGTACAATAAGATTACTGATATAGCAGTAATTCCCTCAATAAACAAATCCGTTTCAAACAAAACCATCGGAGAGTATTGTGCAACATATTTCCTCTTCCGAGCTCATGCATTCACATGGTACAAATGATTATGCGTCCTTGACAGAAATATGTATTTGTTTTCCATTTTATATGTTTCTTCTAGGAAAAAGCGTAACCTCTCGCATCGAGAGGAAGACGCTGTGCTTGTGAATGTGTCGTGTAAAAACGAAGGTAATTGCGTGTCGCAGGTTTTGAGTAATTTATTTGCGATAAGTAATATTTTTCAACACGTTACCGATAAATTTCTGGTCCATTTACCACAAAATTACGTTCTTGAAGATTGCACAATTTTTGTTTTCGTTTCACTTCCTCTTGTTGAAATTTCCTGGTAGAGATTTTTCAAACTGTTGATTTTTCAAACTTTTTTCTCGTGATATCAATTCCGTATTGTTTAAAGATGTTTTCAACAAATTTCTTAATTTCTACTAAGGTTTATACTTACTAAGTTTGATTTCTGTGACTAATTCTTTTGCAGAGATTCTTCATGGACGGTACTATATTAGTATTATTTTCCAACATTTTAAACTTGTTAACTCTTTAGTTAGTTTGTGGTTCTTATGTCAGTCGCCAAGCTTGCTATCACTAGTGAAGATTGTGATTCTCGCATGCCATGGAATTGTTTCTTTTTCATGTCTTAGAAATTGATCAGTACTGTAATATTATCATTGTATGATACCTTTAACATTGACGTTTTATTACTTTAGAAACATTTTTAACTGTACGTAACTTCTTACTTGTTTGAAGAGGTGTAGATGACTGTATAACTCAACTCTAAATACATACACGGCTTCAAAAGGGTTTGATTCCGGTACAGCGATGCTTAAGCATGTAAATATATCCCTTAATCTGATTTAAATTTTCAGTCTCGTCACAATATATTCCCTATACATTGTATACTATGTATGTAAGGAAATACATAAATGGAACAAAAAGTCTTTAGCTGGCACAATTTATGTGCGCTTCAAGTCTTTTTGCTCGAAATTCCTTTGTAGAATTATTTTTATTTCATTTTGCTTTTTGTATTATCGCTTCCGCGTGTTTTTGTTTTTTACCACATTTCTAAATAACAAAATACGGTTACTATGGTGGCTTTCATGAAATCAATTTAAATAACATAAATTTAGCTTTCAATTGAGGGTTTAATTTACTTTTTATATCCTTAAAAATAATACGAAATTGATCACATTTGTAGCTGTAACTCCAAATAACATTATTCTAAGTTTAGATTTTGCGAATGATTTATTTCGCAAAGAGTCCTGATTACGGGAAGTACATTTACCCTCTCTGAGTGTTGTTGTTGTTGAGACCCAGGCCGTCCGACCTACCAGAAAGCCTCTCAGTGTGTGCATTTCCTTGTTTTCAAGCATTTTTAACCTGGGACCCATAATTCACTCTTTTTGTTCAAAATAGTTTTTAACACCTATATGGGATATTTTATTATTTATCCTGTCGAATTAATTACATATGGTATCGTATCTGAGTGATTATCTTTTGAATGGTGTTTGGTATATAAAATAAATTTCTTTAATGTTTCGAGTGGTGTACGTGGCAGTTTAACTGAACTCAAAATATAAGTCCAAGTTCAAAAATGTTCTATTTTGGTTGCTTAAGATATGCAAATAACAGCCCTTGCTCTTATTCATATTTGTATCTCATCATAATACTTTTCCTATACATTTTACTAGGCGTAAAAGAAATGGAAAATTTAAAAAACATAAAATAAAATACAAAATAATTAATAAAATAGCTTTATATTTAGAAGTTCACAAAATATAAGAATACTATGATGGTTTTCATTAAAACACTTTAGACAGAATAAATTTAGCTTTCAATTGAGGGTTTAATTTGCCTTTTATATCCCTATAAAGAACACAAAATTGACCACATTTATCGCTGTAACTCTAAATAATTTATAACTGTAAAATATTTCAGTTTTTTTCGCTTTTATATACTAATAATAATATATTAGAATATATCATTAGTCTAATTTGTTAGTCTATGTTGAATATATGAGCTGAGCTCTTCAAATGAAAATTTTTAAAATATAAAAATATTGAAAGTTACTATCCAAGACTTAATAATTACAAAATATTTTATCTTTAACTACGTTGAATTTCTATTTACTTTATATTCAAAATGTATTTATATTACGGTTTATCTTTATAGAAAAAAATATTACATAATACATATACAATTCACAGTTGCTATAATCTTTTCCCAAATTCAAAAATTCCCAAATCAATAATTTTAAAGTTCAATAACTTTCTATTTACTTTCCCTCCAATACATGATAATGTATTGGGAAAATATTGGAATTGTGTCGAAAATGGCGACTCGAGTTTTCGACGGATCTTCACGTTTTGGAATAGACAACGAAAGAACTATTTTTAGTGTGACGTCTGTGTGTGTGTGCCTGTGTGTCTGTCTGTGCAATGTAAGTATCCACTCTAACTCAAAAACTAATGGACAAAATTTCATAACATTTTATAGGTAAGTCAATTGTGTGTGACCCTGGTGCTGAATAGATTTTCTTACAATTCGGTAAAAAAAATCACCTCGACTTTTTTGCGATATGTTCGGAAAAAATCTCATGTATCCACTCTATCCAAGAAAAAACAATAAACAAAATGTTACAAAATTTGTTAGATTACTCACGTGTGGGATACCCTGGTGATATTTAGATTTTGGTACGATTCGGAAAACAAAAATCTGCCTTTTTTACGAAATGGCCAGCAAAAATTGATAAAATCTAAAATAAAAGACTACGTATGCTTAAATGCATCCATTAAATGTTTGCTTTATATGTAATTTTTGAAAATTGAAAAAATTAGACCAGCCCCTTTACTCTAGGACTATCTTTTCTCGAGATATTTTAGTTTTGTGTATTTTTGTTACGCTATATTTGAAAATAAGTCCAGTTACCAAATGAAGACGAAAACTGAACTAAAAGTGCCAATTCAGTGGCAGTTAAAATAATTATGGGTGATATTTTGAGCGATTAAACTCATTTTAATGAATTATTGAAGAAATGAAGATAATGTGAATATGAGTCTGCCGAGGATGTTATGTTCTGCCACATCAGATTTGTCCTATCTCTAGCGCAAAATATTCCAAGATAAATTTCCAACGTATTCTTATAAAATTAACAAAATGTTTTGTCCAATACGTAATTGTCTTTATAAACAGCGAATATGTAAATTATGAAAATACGATAGCGTAACAAAGAACCGTATTGTAAATCGGTCTTTTTATGAATCAATCGTTTTAAAGTTATTTCGGATAAATATAAGTATGCGAAATTTTACTGAAACGCTCCATTCCTTTGAGAGACATGCTACCGTAGAAAATTCAAATTTATAGTTTCTTCAGAATGGCTTGCAACAATTCGTAAACCAGGTTATCCATTTATATCTCAATAACATTGCAAAATATTCCCTCATTGGATAGTAGTAAATAAATTTAATACTTTTTGCTTTTATTAAAGGATTATTCAAAATAATCTTTAAAACTGTACTGTGTAATAAAAATAATAATGATATCAGATATCATAATGTGGCTTTTTGTAAACGTAAAAATGAAATCTAATGTAGACAGTACATAACTTTCCCCACAGATGCAAATTAGTTCTTTCTTTCACAGTTCATTAAATTGCATTTATTTGCACAAAATAACTTGAATAATTAGTTGGGATTTCACTGAATTTGCAGTTTCGATTTAATTTTCGTTTTCATGCGGAGATTGGGCGTGTTTCCAAAAGCGAAGTGGCGAAAAATAACTAAAATATCTCGAGAACGCTTAAATATAGATTTGTGAGACTTGTTTTATTATTTTTATCGTCAAAAATTACGTATAAAATAAGCATTTAATGGATACATTTGAGTAAACGCAATATTTTATTTTTATATCTGACGACTTTTGAGGTGCATTTCGCAAAAAAGGGAAGATACCTTTTTTCGAATCATACCAAAAATCCAATCAGCCCCACACGATTCATATGCCAAATTTTGAGAATTTTGGTCGAATAGTTTGTCAGTGAATACATAATTTTTACGGGCAACTTCGCAAAAAAATACATATTCTTTTTCCCGAATTGTACCAAAATATAATCGGGGAGCTTGTTGAATTATTGCAACTGTTTAACCACCATGGGAAACATTCCTTAATCTCTTTCGGAGTTCAATAGATGGCGCACTTTCATTTCTAATGGTATTGGTGAATTAAGTACTGAATAGTATTGCTGAGACTATGTATTGGTATTTTATGATAATAAAGAAAAATAATGCTGAAAATCAAATAAAGTAAGCAATGTTTATTCAGCCACAACTTATGGCAAACAATGCAGAGATTTTTTTTTTCTATGTTTAAATATCTTCAAAATATAGATGTTTATATGTAAATGAATAAAAATAGAAAAAATTCACAAAAACAATCCGTGTTACAGTTTTTTAAATGACCTGAATAATTTTGCTGCATATATGTTGTTTAAATGAATATAAGATTTTCAATTTCGTATATTAATCAATATGCATATCATCAATATGCATATTATAAAATCTTGCAATAAATAAAATAACAGATTAAGGTCTTTTTGCGCTTATAACTTACCTATTCATTACCTATGCATTGTTTGTTTGTAGCATTATTTTAACGTAATATCCTCCACAGTCTATAATGCATGATTTTACATTATTTTAAAATGTCAACAGACATGAATAGCAGACATGTATGTTGACAACAGTCATGTAGAACGCTCTACATGACTATTTTAACGTAATATCCTCCACAGTCTATAATGCATGATTTTACATTATTTTAAAATGTCAACAGATATGAACAGCAGACATGTATGTTGACAACAGTCATGTGGAACGCTCAAAAGACGCGAATGTAGCTTCGCGTCTAAATCGATAATCTCTTCGTAGCACACACTGACACAGTCACTATGAAATATAATTAACTTAATACTGGTTATGTCGTTTTCTCTGGAACGGCGAGAATTTAATGATAGATATACGAGTTCGATGATCTATATAACTTTGACTTAATTCAAAGTATACATCATTGTTAATGTTTATTAAATACAAATATTGAATTTCTAACAGTTTAGCCATGCTCTAAAATTATCGCCTGGTATAGAAGTGAAATACACGACTAGTTCACAAACAAGAAAATAATGCTTTCAAAGCACTAACGTTTTCATAATGAACGGAGCTCTGCACGTTTAATATCCTACACAAAACTAAAAGCTAAATAGCTAAAATATCTAAAAGCTAAATAGATGTCGTTACGTTTGTTCTTGAATAAATTCTATGGGCATATCCATAAACTACATAACGCGTAAATATCGATTGCAATTATCGAACTTGTTGAAAGACATAAAGTTGGTAATATTAAGTCAAATTTGACACCAAGGCCAAGCTTAAATAACGCCATGTACAAACTTTCACTCAAGCTTGACGAGCATTTTGTTTCATTGTAATGGTGCAGAATTTAGAACTTGTAAAAGTCGGTTTTCCTTTTGACATGTTTAACAAGATTGGAACTATGTCAAGTAATCAAGCAATATCCTTTCCGCAAAAAAAAAAAAGAAAGAAATGGTCAACCATTTACATCGTAATGTTACCCAGAAACGCTGTACACAGCATTTCTGCGCAATTAATTACCAAATATATTCTTTTCACTCCTTCACTTCCAGACCACCACATATGCTCCATAAGTTCCCATCTCCACCACACATGCAGCTAACATAATAATCCCAGGGCAATGTCCCTGCAGGTACCAAAAGATCCCGCTTTCGTGTTAATTAACATCATTCTTTAGTCTCGGAACATCGCCATCTTACTGCGTTTAATAACTCGAGACAAGAAACAAAACGTTCTTAACTCCTCCCATTGTCTGCTACTTCCCCTATTTCTCCTCCACTTCCAGATGTCTTTAAAGTCTTGAACTGATACTCCGGATTCGTTCGATACGCATTGTTTATATCCATGTGTTTTCTTCGTTTATTATTTCTTTTCCAAGTGTCTGTATTTTATCACGGTATTAGAAGGTTTGATTCGGGACTAAAGATAGCAAATTACAAAGAATACTGGATATGTTCATTTCACGTGGTAAAGAAACATATTCACATTTCATGCAAGTTAAACTACATTATACGAATCCATCTTTCATAGAGGGTTTTTAGATGGAATTACTAATGAATATACTGAAATCAATACATGACATTACGTAACGTCCCTTATTCTATATCTATAGCGGGCTCACTGGACATATTTTCTTTGAAATAGGAAGCTGGCTACATGTCTGGCATTGTCGAACATTACAGACTTTCGCAAAATTGTAGTTCATAACCTATTTTCTTGCTGTCCGTGCAATTATCTTCTATTCCTTGCCGGATATCGATTGATCTGACAGAAAAGTCGGTCCACAAAAATTAGTCACTGCACCTGGAACACTGAAGTACATGTTACACACAAACGATGACATTAGCTTTTGAATAATACGCCTAATAAAAAATACAATGGATTGCCAAATGGCTATTTTTACAACAAATTTGAATCTACTATTTTTCATTCCTCTTCCATTTTCAAAATTAAAATGGAACATTAGAGTTAATTTCTACCAATCCTCCATATATGTACCGACCTCTAAAATGTATTGATTAAACTAACCGTACTACTTTTTAATCCAATCATTTGTTCCAGAGATACCCTGCCTTGCTAACAAGTAAAAAAACAGGCATTGATTGATTCAAGCATAATTGATTCATAATCGAGAACTCTGAAACATAGATTTATTAAAATCCCATTGTCATACTTTTCGGAGTACTTTATTTATTCATATGTTGCATATTGCATGTCAAGTAAAAGTAAATAAGTAAATTCCATACAACTACCACATTAATTTCATTAAAGTAAAGAAAAATAAACATTTCCATGTAAAACTGTATTTCTCGTACAGTCTTCCTTTAATTAGAAATCAGAAAAGTGACATCCTATTATATAAAGTTAATTAAAAAAAGTTATAATAATCTTTTAACTCTGCGACACAGTGATTCTTTACCGTGTAAAATGTATAACTGTTTTCTCATCTGACATGCAGAAGGTAAGCTTTACTTCAGACGTGAATTATGTTTTACGTTTACTTGTATGTTTTTTAAGCCTCAAGCTCTTAAAAGTATAATTATAACACTAGTCATTTCAACGACGCTTCGTAGGTTTAGAATGGCTAGTGTTAATTAAATAGAGCATCTACAAACTTAATCAAAAATATTGATTACCAAACTTATTTGCTATCAACGATAAGATATCAGAATGTGTAATTACTGTTTTTGAGTTGCAAAATGCTTTTCTTTTTTAATTTTGTATCACCACCCCTTATTCGAATTTTCAAAATTTTCGATTCTGTTTGTTGATTTATAAGTTGATATGGATTGCATGAGACCAAAACAGAGATATAGGTTCGATCATTTTGAAATGTGGTTTTGAATTTTTTAATTAGTTATTTGCATTGTAGACCATAATTATAATTTTTGAAATATTAGATTATTTTTTGTCACGAAGCTAAGATAGATAGAATGACACCTCTAGCTATAATAGAAGTTCTCGATAATTTTGATATATCCCCCAATCTTCTGTGGACAGACAAATCACTACTTTCGCTGCAAATTACAATTACTTTTTTCGTACTTATTATTGCGTAAGTTGTTCAATTAAATTTTTCTAACAAAATAACACGTGTAATAAATACGTATGTATACAGCAAAATCCTTTTGTTTCATTTCATTTCGCAACTGTAAATATGCCTTTATAAATTGAAAAATTTTAGAGAAACTCTTATCAAAAATCAACAGTGTAAAAAATTTAAAAAATCGCAAAATACGTTTTCTATAATATGCTTGCAAATTATATACACACTAGTATAGAAAACCATAAAATATCTCAAACTAAACATAATTTATAACCACTGAAAAGTAAAGTTGTAATTATAGAAGTTTAAAAATGAACATCTCGCAAGTAAATCCTAATTCATCCTGCATACTCTTTTAATAATTGTGCTGGATATATTTTGGTGAACATGCTTTAGATTTATGAAATTAAAATTGCCATTAGAAAGGAAGTCGTATTGTAGAAAATTTTAATAACATATTTTTCAATAGAATACGCGTGGTTTGCATCTAAATGTGTTCCGACACCAATTTTGGGCTAATTTTCTGCTAAAGTCCTTTGCTTTATAGTGAAAATCTGAACGTTCATCTTATAGATTTGGAGAACACGCTTGGAACATATGGATTAAATAAATAGTTATAATTAACATTTTAATATTTCTTGATTTAGTGAAAATTTTGGGAACTTATGTTGAAAAGTGGTAGTTTAACATATGTTAAAACATCGAGAAAATTGGCTGACTAGAGCACTAAAACTCTCAGTTGGCAGAACCATATACAAAACATTACATGGATCGACACAAATGTTCTGCCAGGCATAAAATTTAAAAATTTTCACGAAACTTCTTTAAAAATTTCAAAGTAAATAATTGATCCCATTTCCTCTTTTAAACATGAACTGTATTTTTATACAGAACTATTTCAATTCTTACATAAACGCAATTAAACCTCAGATATTGGGAGATGTTCATTTAAAACTAATTCCATCTATTTTATTATTTCAATTAAACAATAAAAACAATATTAATATGCTTAATATTAGTTTGTGGAACAATTTTAACACAATGATTTTTCACACCATCAAATGTAAATGGTGTCACTTTCATACAATCTGTGATATTAAAGTCTTAATTCAAGCGTCAGTATCATTTCAAGTCTAATTACGTGCCATCTCTCAAGAAAGAGCTCAAAGCAGAAGTTGATACGCATAATTACGGCAATGTACTTCTCATAACAAAAACCTAAACTATTAGAATCTTAATGTTTGTTAGTAACGTTATACGCAGTATTTTATTCCAATTCCTACATACATTTCATTTCCACAGCACCTCATATGTCCTTAACATAAGACTCCCCAAGCAATAATCTTCGAGGAACCTATAGATCCCTCTTCGTGCTAATTAACATCCTTCTTCAGTCTTAGAACATCCTCTTCTTTCTGCGCTTAATAACTCGGGATGGAGAACAAAACCTTCTTAACTTCATCCCCCCGTCGTTTGCTCCCTCCTCAATGGCTTGTTGGTTTTCAGTTGGAGCCGCCTTGGGGCTGAGGTGTATGCTTTGGATTCCTTATTTGAGTCTGTTTATTTCCGTGTTTTTTTTTTCGCTCATCCACTTGTGCAGGAGCGTCCGTGCTTTGTCATTGTCTTGTTGGTAGAGTTGAGTTGTGACAAAAGATAACGAATCGCGAAGAATGTGGGAACGTGTTAATCTTGAGGGGTGTGGAAAAATATTTGAATTATCGCTGTGGAGTTTAAAGCACTTTACTCCTCATTCTTGATGCATTGAATCAACTTTGCTGACAATAATTTACTCGTCAGAATTAGAGTGGTTCGAGAAAGGGGATGTTTTATCAAATATAGATTAAAGCGTTTAAACTTTAGATATAAAAATAGAATACTAATTAATTTCAAAGTACTTGAAGGATGAACTGACTGGATAGTTATTATTAGAAAGCAGAGGCCTGACGTTGAGTAGCAAATATTAGAATGCAGATTTTATAAAGCAATATCGAACATCTGATACCTAGTCATCTGATAGATAGTGTATTCAATTGCGGAGAACGCCAGCTGTTAAAGCTGGCGTTCTCCGAAATTGAATACACTTAAACTACAAAATTAAAACTTTTCTGAAATGAATAGGTAAATTGATATCATCGAAAAAGCATACTAAATCAAATGGGAATCGCATGATGCTTTTGAGAGACACCAATCTTCGTTTTGATGAGTTCTAGTTAAAATAACCTATAAGGTATCACTTGCCACAGATATTTTCTCGTCTGCCTCTATTATTTTGAAGTGCTCGTCCATTTTTGAACTGGATAATTTTGAGGTTTTTCATGCAAATAAATATTCCAATAATCTGGTTAACGATTTATATTTGATAGTACATTTTTCACTTACAAAATGCCACCTTCCATAAATTTAATGTCTCGTCTGCCTTTATGAATCAAAAGAACTCCTTCGTATTTGACCTGCATCCTTCTTTAAGGTTTTTCATATTAATATAAATTCCATTACTCTAGCTAGCTTATTGTATATCCTCTTGCAATACTTTATATATGACACCATATTTCTGACGGCTGTGATTTGATCACTTTAAATTTATTTCTCTGTCTTATTTTTTCTCATCTTATTATTATTATTTCCGGATGTATCGTTTTAGCTTTCATTTTTCTGACTTTAGTTAAATTATTTTCCTTCTCTCACTAGATGGCTCTACCACCGATGTATTTAAGCGATTGCCAGCGGGTAGTATGTTTATTTAGCGTGTTACTCATTTTCACTTTTCCTTTACTACGTATTTTTTTATCGAATGGGCAGGCACTTGACTTCCATCATTCGCATATACATCGGCCAGAAACGTGAACCATTTAGCCGTCCTGGGACGTTGTACGTTGCCCCAGGCAAACTAGACGGGGGGGGGGAACACTCTGTACCCAATAACACAAATATCCATGCCTTACATGGGACTCGAACGCACAACGCGGCGATCGAACGATTAGTTGGAAACGCTCGGCTTGACCTCTCGACCACCGCGTCGTCACTGACGAGGACGTATTGCATGGAAAGTAATCGCACATATGTGTACACTTTGGTCTATGTATAATAAAGTGACCTTACCTGGACGAATAATACAGATTGCAGCATCTCCAGTGGAAAATTTGAAAACAAGATAAGATAGCGAACTCGGCAAGAAAGCACGGTAAAAGAGAAAAGTCAAAGGAAAAGTGCAAGGCATTGTTTCTAAATAGTTGGAATGGACGCTAAAACTGTTACAGAAGGCATTATTTGGTACAATATGGCAATTGACAAATGACTGTCCTATTCAGGAATACACAAATGAACAAAACTTACCTGAATCTAATGTACAACATTTTCAAAATTCCATTCATCATAAACAATTCCCATTTAGATTCCAGGTAGTAGATGACTGCTTACTTTAACAACCATTGGGTATGTTATAATTCCTGGTGAGTTGCTGTTTCAGTCTCTGGTGAATTACAGTTACAGTTGCTGGTGGACTTTTTGACGAGTAGTTCTTACCCTCATATATGTGTTTCTTCCTTTTCTGATGTCGAATCCTACTGCTTGGATAATCCTCTACAAATTTGTAATTGAAACTTTACTTCTATCCCGCTTTCTTGCAGAGTTATGTATTCTAGTTTTTTAAAATCTACGCTAGGGGCGCTGCAATGACTTTTATTAGATCTGACACTTTTATTAGATCAACTTTACTCATTACTCTAAATCAATGGTTCTTAACCTTTTGGGACTCGCTGTACCCCTGTCCCCCGTTCAGGATACGGCGGCCCCCCAACACCCTCTACCCCCCGTGCATTTATCACAATTTAAAAAAAAATTGGACTTTGGTAGTTTTCGCTCTCACCCTTCGATATATAATGTTTTGTATACAATACAATATGCAATTTTAGAAATCTAATAACTCATCTAATAGAAATCACGTGATTTTATTTCATAACTGAGGATGTGTTTTATATATAGTACATAAAAAAGTCTCAAAATTAAATGGGAAAAATGGAAATAAATGATTAAAATATTTGAAGTTACAATTTTTATCAAATTTTGCGAATATTAGTTACAATAGTGTATTTATATATGAATAATTTTTCTGCCAAATATTTAAATTACTTGTTTTAAGCTTAATAAAATCAAAGATATAGAAATGGTTTGAAATAAAGGTATCAGTAGCCTTAAAAAGTTAGTGAGAAATTTGAGGCTGGTGTTTTAAACATAATAATTTCAAGTCTGGTCTCCAGGTTGACAACGCAACACGTATGTCATCCTCAAGACTTAGAAGTATATGTCTTGATTTTGACTTCATTATAGCCATGGCGGAAAAACCTTATTCACACAGATGTGACGTGGAGAACAGTAAAAGTAGCTCTATGGCTTTTTTAGCTATGGGGGCATATTCTTGCGATAATTCAAGTCAAAAGGTAACCACTGATTTCTCGTTACTTTTTTTAAATTTAATTTTTAAGGTAGAATCCGTACAAACATCGTTTTCAGAAGCAGTAAGGTTCAGTTCTTCCGCTCTATCTGTGAATTCAAATGGTGCCACAATCAGGTCCAACTTTTCCATTGATAGTTATGGAAAGTATTGATCAATCGCATTGTCAGGTTGCGAGATGTGATCATGAATGAGATGTACTGAATTTCTTATACTACTGAAATCATCATTCATCAGACAAAAAAAAGAGGGAAAATTAGATAGATCCTCGTTTTGGATCGATGACTTCCACGAGGCCAGTTTTCTCTTGAAATATTTTATTTTGTCTGTTGATGAAATTAGTGCTTTCCGACATTGCACAGACAAATTTAATTCATTAAGCTTTTTGAATATATCAGTCAAGTACGCAAGTTTCAAACACCAAACATTATTGTGCCAAAGTTCATTAAACGTGTTCCGTTTCTCTTCTTCTTCAAAATAAATTTAGTTCTGCCTTAAGGTCTAGAAGCCGGCTTAAGACATTGCCTTTAGACAGCTACCTGATTTCTGTGTGTAAAACTAATGAAACATGAGAAGCGTCCATTTTTTGGCATATTTTTTCAAAAATTCTTGTTTTTAACGATGGTGCTTTTATGTCATTTACCATTTTGGCAGCCTTATTAAAAACCTCGAAAAGTTCATTGCCGCAAATTTTTGAAGCTAAAGCTTCTCTAGGCAAAAAACAGTGAGTTTTTATCACAGAGGGATTTTCTGTGAGGACTCTAGCTGTAAACCCCTTAAATTTTCCTACCATGGATGATGCTCCATCGGTACAAACTCTGACACAATTCTCCCACAGTAAGACATGTTCTGTGAGAAGACACTGAATTAAAAATGTCTTGACCAGTGGTGGTCGTTCGCGGCTCTTTGCAAAAAAGAAATTGTTCTATAATGTCATTGTCATTAACGAATCTACCAAACCCAAAGGAGTTGTGATTTGGAGCTAATATCTGTGCTTTCGTCTACTTGTAAAGCATATTTGCCATTGGCTCTCATTTTCCCCTCAACTTGCTCGTTTACATTTTTTGACATTTCAGATATCCTACGGCTTACTGTGCTGTTCGGGAGAGAAACTTTCGGAACCTAATCTCTAGCTTCTTGACCAAGTACAGTTTCAACAATGAAGTTACCAACTGGACCAATTGTTTCCTCTCCGAGTGTATGAGGTTTCATTTTTTTGCTATCAACTCAGAAATTTTAAATGAAGTTTCAAGACTCGCATCAGATAGGGTGACCCTTTTAACCATTCTAGAAGTAGCTTTTTTCTGGCCTTCCAGTAAACGTGAAAAATAGAAAGAGTTGTTTTCGGACTCACCTGGATGTTTTGTAGTCAGATGCCGCTTCAGCTTACTGAGGACCATGGCTTGATTACTGAGAGTTTCCCCACAAACGACACATACGGGCCTAGGATTGTCCTGATCAGTATTCCACGTAAAACCATACGAGAAATAACTATCCAAATATGTCCTTTTCTTAGGAAAAGGTTTGTTTCTTTTATCACCATTTAAACTTGAGGAATCGGAAGAAACTTCAACATTAATCTCCACTTTAACTTCTTGACTTTCCTCAATTTTACTTCTTTCCACCAAAAACTTATCCATAATCAAAAACACGGAAGCAGTAAAATTGAAAACCACTTTGTCAGCACAAAAGCAATGTCCCCTATTCTCCAGGTTACGATTTACGTCCACTAAATTCCAGTCACGTGGTGGAGTTCAAGGTTGCCAGAGTGCACGAAAGAAAACTCGCAAACTACGCAGAAGAACCCCCACATCCTGTAAAAATAGTCCCCACTCCCTCGCAACGGACGCTAGAGACTGTCGGCAACTTTGTGAGGGCGCACTCGGACGCGTCTGTGTGTCCAGGGAGGTTAACCTATGCTTGGCCCTGTCCCACCCAACTCCAAAGTTTTCAATTCGAATTTCACCGAATTATTCCGAATCAAAATGCTCGGTGCCGAATAATTCTATCAACGTACCAAAACGTACATTGGCAAATTTATATTATCTGTCATACGTATCATAAGCAAAAAATATTTTTCAGTCCAAACATAATATTTTAGTTTTTTCTTAATTTTTCAAAAATTAAATTTTCTTTTCCATCCTCAAAATTTCGCGGCACCCCGGTTGAGAACCATTGCTCTAGATAGACCCGACGTGCACATTCATGGCCTTTTCTTAGAAAATTATTGCGGTGCTTTAGAAATTTCCTAGGAATTATGTACAAAAGTTGCATTTAGTACTGTTTGATACATAGTGCTTAACCCGAATTCAATATGTTGTTCTATTTCAAATGTAACTAGATTTTATATACCAAAAATAATAATAGATATAGAATGACTTGAATGAAGTGTTTTTCTTTTGTTTTAAACCCATTATTTGAATCCCCCCCCCCCCCCCCTGCTAAGAATGAAAAACATAATTCGAAAATTTCCTTTTCGAAACATTAAGAGGAAAAATATAACTTCTTATATAATTTAATTTAATTATGTAAAAATAATTGAAATAAAATGTATGTTCTGTAAAAGCTTTCGGAATAGAAAGCATGTCTGTGGTCATATATTTTAAATCATTATAATTTATTTTAATCACATCATGTTTAGTTATACCACTGTTATTTCAGAAAGCACAGAGTTTTAAACAAATACTGGATTTTGCGTATTATAATTGATGGGTTTTATACATCATAAAATTATGTTACAATATAACTAATTTGTTATATCGAGCGGTTAAAAGCAATGTTGATCAAATATAATTATTTTTAGATAAATATATTTAGTTATATATAGTGCTGATAATAATTATAATTTGATAATATATACTGATAAATTTATCTTCATTTATTTTTTAAATTCCAAATTTTAACTAAGACATTTTGGAATTTAAACCGCATTTATTTCATAACGTAGTTATATGCTTGTTTGTTTAATTTGTGCATGATAATTCGAGAAATTGTCTGAATAAAAGGTATACTTCAGTTTGAAATTAACAATTATTTTTGCCACAACTAGTCAAATAAAAATCATATTGCTTATATTATTCGACAAATATGAAAATGTATATTAAAATATATTACTTAAATAAAACATTAAGAATGGAAGCATTGTAAATCACATAGCGCATTAACTCAATATCGAAGACAGCTATTTTTGATCTAAAAAATATCTAAATTTATCTATACCAAACTACAAATTACAATAAAGTAGAGAAATTTAAGAAGTATAATGCATTTTAAATATATTAATATTTAATATCTTTAATATTTTACCAGCAGTCAAATGTATAGGTTTTAGTAGATCTGAAAATTTTATACTTTTATCAAGCACCTAATGTATAGAATAAATTCAGACGTTCACATTCGATACGAACGATTTTTTATGCTACAAGTGCTATGCTTTTATATCCCGTTACATTTTTTAGATATATTTTTCAAATTCTTTTATGATACATTTATTTATATAAAGTATGGTAACACGACTTTGAATAATTTAAATCGCTGACACATTCTAGTTCTCAAAACGCAATATCATGTTCAATAATATTTGAATAATTTCAGCATTTCGACGTTTCAATTACACAATCAAAATAATTTCCAACCCAACTCGACCTTCTAATTCCATAAAGGAAAGGATTGTCTGTGGATTAATTCACCACACAAATAATGCTAAGTTGAATACTCTAAACTATAGTGCGATGATTCTTGTGTTTCTTCCCCTGCTGAAGATGAACTTGCTCCGCTATTCTTCCCAATTCGTTATCTTTTGTCACAATTCAACTTTTCAACCAGACAATAATAAAACCAGGACCCGTCTGCAGAAAAGGCATAATGAAGAAATAACAAGGAAACAAAGACACAAATAAGGAATTCAACTTGAGACCCCAGTGCATCATAAAAGTAGCAAGCAATATGGACGAATCAGATGAAGGAGGTTTCCCGATAATTATAATGTTTTTCGTTTTATGCAGGGCCGTAGCCAGAATCGAAATTCAAGGAGGCTCAACAGTCTTAAAGGATGAGGGGGGGGGGGCTAAACAGTCTTAAAGGGTGGCTCAACAGTCTTAAAGGAGGGGCTCAACAAAAACACAATAATTCATTAGCATTTGTAAACCATAATAGTTACTATTGTATATTTCAATTTATATAATTTATTAACAAATAATTGCATATTTATATTTGCCAGCTGATTATTAATATCTATATAGTTACTATACATCAATATTAATATATAATAATTGCAATTGATATTTCCATTAACTAGTAATAAAGCTGTTTATAATTTGTAGAAATGTTTTTTTTTAAATTTTAGTAGCAGCACTTGATACAAATCATTCACTGGTGTACAAATACACAACACCAAAAATACAGGAGAAAACCTATTATAAGGAACATGAACAAGCAACAATAACAACAACAAAACATATATAGGAAATACATGAACGGTAGCCAAAAACACAAATTCAAGACAGTCAGACAGCTTGAAGGGCCTGGAATTTGTAGAAATATTATATGCTTTATATCAACGCTTACCTACTTGTCAGTTGATTTTGACTCTATAATGCATAACAATGAACCCCCAGAATAATACAAAAGGATCCGGAATACTATTGTCAAAATTTTTAAATTAAATATGTAAAAAAATTGCTCATTAGTATAATCACAAATTCAACTAAATTAAAAAAATCTTTAAAATGAAGTAATTTAAAAAATATATCAAAGAAATTTTTTATGCAACATTTGAATGATATTTTATATGAAATTTCATATCATTACTAAAAATTTAATATTTTTATCAGGGGGGGGGGGGCTGAGTGGGTGTTTAGTCCTCTTTAGCCCCTGCCTGACTACGGCCCTGGTTCTATGTTTAGTTATGCCCTGACAAAAAGTTATGAGCCTCAGGAATAATGCTAATTAAAATGAAAAGATGATTACTCTGTAACTCTAGAAAAATGGTTTTAGTATGTGGGATTTATGTTTGGGACAGTTACAGAAGGCCTTCAAGGCAAGTGCGGTTGAATGAAGCAGTTGCAGGTGGTCATTAACTATGAGTTAAAGTTGAGTATACAGCAAACTTTGTAAGACTAGTGGAATGGTTCCAGAGTCATTTTACCGTGATAATAATATTGAGTAATTCACAATTCAGTGATTCTGCCTTTGAAAATATTAACAACCAATTCACTCAATCCATCTATTTTTGTGTTTCCCAAGTATAAGAATGCTCTTATGATTAGTGAAGCATTATAAGATTAAATTTAACATTTTCTATCTTTTTTCAAAGAAGGTGCTCCAACACAATATATTACATTCATTTTCTGTTGTTTACTTATATCAGGTGATATGGACAAATCTGAACGATTAAAAGAATAGATTAAAATATTAAGAATAGTGTTTCAAATGTAAATATTTATCAATCAGAATTATAATAATGTTTCTATCTTTGACAATTTAATATGATAATTTTATTTGTGATTATTTCTGAGTTGGAACGACTTTCTAATCTATATAAATAAAAATGAAAATCTGTCTGTCTGTCTGTCTGTCTGTTTGTCCCATCATCATGGGAGAATGACAGAACCGAATTTGATGAAATTTTATGGGTAGCCTAGAAATAGCCCCACTTAAAATTTAGTTCGTGTTTTGAGTTTCTACGATCAGTGGTTCTCGAGATATTAGTAAAAAACAAAAGTTTCGTTTGTCTCATCATCACGGGAAAACGGCGGAACCGAATTCTTGAAATAGCCCCCCAAAAATTTTGTCCAAGTTTCGAGTTTCTAAGACCAGGGGTTGTCGAGATATTAATGAAAAGCGGAACTTTTTCCTAAGAGTTCTACTCTCTAACTCCGTGGTTTATCCAAACGAAAAGCTTGAAAATCGTTTGAAAGTGAATTAAAATTTAATCTCTGAGTTTGATGGGAGATTTTTTGCGCTAATTAGTCACTTTCTGAAGACATGAATTGTTTGAAACATGATTTAAAGGGGAAATCTATCTCCATGTTTTATTTAGAACAAGATTTTACGGAACAATGAGAAGTATAAAGAAATCAAAATGGTTATTTAATTTCGCAGTTTATGATATAAGACATGACATATTTAACATGATATAAGATTCTATCTTATAGCATGTTACTCAGAAACGCAATTAAATTAAATCTGTCTGTTAATTTTAATAATTATTTTTTCGATTTGAATAATAAATAAATGGATATAAAAATATATTTTAGAAAAGAACGATTTGATTTTTCTTATAGCATTTTTGATTGGATAATATCAATTACGGTCTTCAGGTTTAGAAATTATTATTATTGATATTTTCGGGGATTATTGATTCAGGGATTATTGATATTTTCAAGTTATTATGCAATTATTTTATTATGACAAAAATTGTTTAAACTCATATATTGCATGTTGTACGAATAATCTTCTACAAACACACGTGTATATCCTTTAATCTACGAGAATATAAGTAGTATAGGTATATTGACATATGTTTTGATATATATTGGCATATATTGGAATCAATTACGACCTTCTGGTATAAAGAGTACGGATATTATTGATATTTTCAATTTATTGCGTCATCTCTTTTATTTTGGCAAATATTTTTGAGACTTATATTGCAATACGGGTAATCTTCTACTAACACATTGGCATATTTTCTAATCTGCGACAACATAAATAGTACGGGGTTGCATATATTGATTCAATTCCTTTTTTTTCTTCTGCAAATTTGCTTACAAAAGGGGCCAGGATGTTTTATTCTTTAGATCTGCCCGTGAAGATAATTTTGCATAGTGAGAACATATATTCTTAAACTTCTCTTTAGGAGCAATAAATTTAATATTTTAACAGAATTTGCACATGATTGCGAACTATAAGTTTCTTTATATTATATACTCCGTACGAAGAACGGGTGTGCTGTTAGTGGTTAATAAATTTTAACATTTTATGAGGACATATCATGTTATTCGGCATCGCAATTAAATTAAATGTGTTTGTTAATGTTTTTATTATTATTTTTTTTGATTTGAATAATAAATAAATGGATAATGGATATAAAAGTATATCTTATGTATGAACGGTTTGATTTTTCTTTTAATTATATTAATTGCTGACTGCGTACATCAATTTCATTTATTTTGGCAAAGAGTTATCAAGCTTATATCGTATTTAGCTACTAAACTCATATATTGTGTTTAGCCAATAAATTCATTTAGCCGATTGTTGAAACAGAAAAAGAGTAGAGCGGGTATATCTTCTAATACAATTGTTGTGTTTTCATTTAGTATATTGAAACGGGATAAGGATGTTTCATTCAGATCTGCAAATTCAGAACTACGAATTTGGCGGGATATCGCTAATTTGATAACTTTTCTTAAACTTTGCCAATTTGACGGAAATGTCGCCAAATTGATAAAAACGACGTAAATCAATGAAATTTATTTTGTTTTGTTAGAAGAGTGTACTGAAATGATGTTTGGTTAGCATTTATCTGTCAGACCAACCATCCTACTTAGTAATACATTTAGCGAATTTTTAAAAGGTCACTAAATTGATAAAAATATTTTCAAATCTATAAAAATATCTTAAAATTGATAAAATTGAGCTAAATAAATGAAATTAATTGTGTTTTGTTAGGGGATAGTATTGTGATGATATTTCGTCAATTTCTCTCCAAGTGGGACTGTCAGTTCTACAGTCCCACTTGGCGATAAATTTGGCGATTTTTTAAAATGTCCCTAATTTGACGAAAATGTCGCCAAAAGTTCCATAGAAATATAATTATTCAGACGATATTTTTTCTACCAATTTATTTGAAGCAAATGATATGTCGCTTAGCAACGGATTTAAATCCAATGTGTTTATGCGGCAGACGATTTTTATTAAATCCTTTCCGATTTGAATAATGAAGATATGTATATAAAATAAATTTCATTGCCATTTCATTTTGGACTGGATAATATCAATTACTGGATAATATCAAGTTTAAACATTATTATTATTGATATTTTCCGGAATTATTGATTCAGTGATTATTGATATTTTTAAGTTATTATGCAATTTTTTTTTGCGGCAAAAATTGCTGACACTCGCATATTGTACGTTGTACGAGTAATCTTCTAGGAATGCACGGGTATATCTTCTAACCTACGAGAATATAAGTAGTACATGTATATTGGCATATATTTTGACATATATTGGCATAAATATTGGAATAAAGTACAGCCTTCTGCTATGAAGATTAAGGGGATTAATGATATTTTCAATTTATTACGTCGTCTGTTGTATTTCGCCAAAAACATTTGAGACTCATATTGCAATACGGGTAATCTTCTAATAATAATCGGACATTATAAGTCGTACGTTTATATCTTCCCATATAATTTTAGCACTTTCATTTTGACATATATTGGAATAAATTACTGTCTTCAGATTACAAGATTACGGGCTTATTGGTATTTTCAATTTATACATGTAATCTACTAATACAGGTTATATTTTCTAATATACGCGTATATAATTAGTACGGGTCCCATACAATTTTAACGCTTTTATTTTGCATATATTGATTCAATTCCATATTTTTTTTATATTTGCTTACATAAGAATCCAGGAGGTTTTATTCTTCAGATATGTCCATAAAGATAATTTTATATAGCGAGTACAGAGATTCTTAAACTTATTTTTAGGAGCATTATATTAAATATTTTAACAGAATATTTTGATTAAAAATGTCATTTAGTATACTATAAGAATTTGCGCATGATTGTGAATTTCAAGTTTCTTTATATTATATACTCCGTACGAAGAACGGGTATGCTGCTAGTCTATATAAATAAAATTGAAAATCTGTCTGTCTGTCTGTCTGTTTGTCCCATCATCACGGGAGAACGACTGAACCGAATTTGATGAAATTTGGTGGGTAGCCTAGAAATAGCCCCACTTAAAATTTAGTCCGTGTTTTGAGTTTCTACGACCAATGGTTCTCGAGATATTAGTAAAAAACGAAATTTTCGTTTGTCTCATCATCACGGATAAACGGCTGAACCGAATTTATGGATATTTTGTGGATAGCCTTAAAATAGCCCCCCATAAATTTAGTCCAAGTTTCGAGTTTCTAAGACCAGGGGTTGTTGAGATTTTAATGAAAAACGGAACTTTTTCCTATGAGTTATACTCTCCAACTCCGTGGTTTATTCAAACGGAAAGGATGAAAATCGTTTGTTTAAAACAGCGAAATGAAATAAAACTTTATTTCCGAGTTTGGTACAGGATTTTTGCATTAATTAGTCACTATCGGAAAACACGAATTGTTTGAAACATGAATTTAAATGGAAAAATCTACCTCCGTGGTTATATTTCACAAGCTTTTACTCAACGATTAAAAGTATAAAGAAATCAAAATGGCTATTTAATTTCGCATTTTATGAGGAAGATTCTATCTTATATCATGTTGCTCGGCAACGGAATGAAATTAAATGTGTTGTTAATATTTATTATTATTTTTTCTATTTGAATAATAAATAAATGGATGCAAAAATATATTTTTAAATTAAAGGTTTGGTTGTTCTTTTAATTATATAAATTGCGAACTGCGTACATCATTTTCATTTATTTTAGCAAAGAGGTTTCCAGCTCATATATTGTGTTTAGCTAATAAACTCATATATTGTGTTTACCCAATAAATTCATTTAGCTGATTGTTGAAGCAGAAAAAGAGTAGAACGGCTGTATCTTATAATACAATTTTAGTGTTTTCATTTAGTATATACAAACGGGATCAGAATATTTTATTCTTCAGATCTGCCAATTTAGAGCTACGAGTTTAGCGGAATATCTCTAAATAACTTGGTAACTTTTCTTAAACTTTACCAAATTACCGGAAATGTTTCCAAATTTATAAAAATGACGCAAATCAAAGATTTGTTTTTTTAGAATAGAGTACTGAAATGATGTTTCGGTAGCATTTGTCGGACAGTTCATCCATCCTACTTAGTAACACATTTAACGAATTTTTTTTAATATCACCAAATTGATAAATATATTTGTGAGTCCATAAAAATATCATAGAATTGATAAAATCGCGCTTAATAAATGAAAATAATTGTGTTTTGTTAGGGTATAGTATTGTGATGATGTTTCGTCAATTTGTCGCAAAATGGGACTATCTGTTCTACAGTCCCACTTGGTGATAAATTTGGCGATTTTTTAAGTTATCTCTAAATTGACTAAAATGTTGCCAAACCTTCCATGGAGGTCGCATTATTCAGATGATATGATTTCCATCAATTTATTTGAAGCAAATGATATCATGTCGCTTAGCAACGGATCCAATGTGTTATGCGGCATACGATTTTATATTAAATCTTTTTCGATTTGAATAATAAAGATATGTATATAAAATAAATTTCATTGACATTGCATTTTTGACTGCATAATATCAATTATGGTCTTCAGGTTTAAACATTATTATTATTGATATTTTCGGGGACTTTTGATTCAAGGATTATTGATAATTTCAAGTTATTATGACATTGTTTTATTATGACGAAAATTGTTGAAACTCATATAGTACGTTGTACGAGTAATCTTCTACAAATGCATTATATCTTCTGATCTACGAGAATATAAGTAGTACAGGTATATTGGCATATATTTTGATATATATTGGCATATATTGGAATCAATTACGACCTTCTGGTAAAAGATTACGGGGATTATTGATATTTTCAATTTATTACGCCATCTCCTTTATTTTGGCAAATATTTTTTAGACTCATATTGTAATACGGGTAATCTTCTACTAACACACTGGCATATTTTCTAATCTACGAAAATATAAATAGTACGGGGTTGCATATAATGATTCAATTCCTTTTTTTTTTTAAATTTGCTTACAAAAGGGGTCAGGATGTTTGATTCGTCAGATCTGTCTGTGAAGATAATTTTGCATAGTGAGAACAGATATTCTTAAACTTCTCTTTATGAGCATTAAATTTAATATTTTAACAGAATTTGCACATGATTGCGAATTATAAGTTTCTTTATATTATATACTCCGTACGAAGAACGGGTATGCTGCTAGTTCAGAAATGTAAATGATTTGTTACCAGAGTGATTTGCTTCATCCAAATTAGAAATTTAAGTCAAGTATTTGTAACTCAAGACAAAGATACCTAATACTTAACTTCATCTTCTAATACAATTTTATATTATCTTCTAATATATCTTCTAATACATCTTCTAATACAATTTTAGTGCTTGCATTTAGTATATACAAACGGGATCAGGATATTTTATTCTTCAGATCTGCAATTTCAGAGCTACGAATTTGGCGGAATATCGCTAACTTGGCAACTTTTCTGAAACTTTGCCAAATTGACGGAAATATCGCCAAATTGCTAAAAACGACGCAAATCAATGAAATTAAATTCGTTTTTTTAGAAGACAGTACTGAAATGATGTTTCGGTAGCATTTGTGGGTCAGTCTATCCATCTTACTTAGTAACACATTTATCAAATTTTTAAAATATCACCAAGTTGATAAAAATGTTTGTGAATCTATAAAAATGTCATGAAATTGATAAAATTACGCTTAATAAATGAAATTAATTGTGTTTTGTTATCGGATAATATTATGATGATGTTTCGTCAATTTGTCGCAAAATGGGATTATCAGTTTTACAGTCCCACTTGGCGATAAATTTGGCGATTTTTTAAGTTATCGCTAAATTGAAGAAAATATCGCCAAACCTTTCATGGACATTATTCAGACGATATGATCTCCATCAATTTATTTGAAGCAACTGACATCATGTCGTTTAGCAATGGATGTAAATCCAATGTGTTATGTGGCATACGATTTTAATTAAATCTTTTTCGATTTGAATAATAAAGATATGTATATAAAATAAATTTCATTGGCATTACATTTTTGACTGGAAAATATCGATTACGGTCTTCAAGTTACACATTATTATTATTGATATTTTCGGGGATTATTGATTCTGGGATTATTGACATATTCAAATTATTATACCATTGTTTTATTATGACAAAAATTGTTGAAACTCACATATTGTACGTTGTGCGAGTAATCTTCTATAAATGCACGTGTTATCTTCTAATCTACGAGAATATAAGTAGTACAGGTATATAGGCATATATTTTGATATATATTGGCATATATTGGAATCAATTACGACCTTCTGGTAAAAGATTACGGGGATTATTGATATTTTCAATTTATTACGCCATCTCCTTTATTTTGGCAAATATTTTTTAGACTCATATTGTAATACGGGTAATCTTCTACTAACACACTGGCATATTTTCTAATCTACGACAATATAAATAGTACGGGGTTGCATATAATGATTCAATTCCTTTTTTTTTTTTAAATTTGCTTACAAAAGGGGTCAGGATGTTTGATTCGTCAGATCTGTCTGTGAAGATAATTTTGCATAGTGAGAACAGATATTCTTAAACTTCTCTTTATGAGCATTAAATTTAATATTTTAACAGAATTTGCACATGATTGCGAATTATAAGTTTCTTTATATTATATACTCCGTACGAAGAACGGGTATGCTGCTAGTTCAGAAATGTAAATGATTTGTTACCAGAGTGATTTGCTTCATCCAAATTAGAAATTTAAGTCAAGTATTTGTAACTCAAGACAAAGATACCTAATACTTAACTTCATCTCTGAAGCTCAACTCGCTTCGATATTTTTCAATCGTTATATTTTGTTACAAATTAACTCTTCCAACAAGACTATGGAAAAAGGAACTTGATACTCCTGCACAAACAGATGCAGAGACGTTTTACATGTTGGTGGACCATAGTCACTTCACACTTCCATTTTTAATACCTTACAATATAGTTGAAAAATGTTCATGACTTTGTTCTTTCTGTCTGTCTGTCTGTCTGTCTGTCTGTCCGTTTTCACGATAACTGCCGTAAAAATAACTTAATCATAATGGAATTTTATTACGTTGTTCAGACGATCCGTGGGACCTATGGGAATATAAATGAATAATATCACCAAATTAGTTTTGGGCTGAACCCGGGTTGAAAAAATAAAATACATTGAACCCTATGGGACCTATCTTTTTAAAAAGGGAATTTAAAATTCCTAAATTGCTTCGAAAGTTCTAGGAACTATTCAAATTATCCCATAAAATATAGAAATTTCAGCAAAATATGTTCGGCAGATTTTAAAATAAAAATTAAAACAGTAATTGCAACCATATTATATGAAAAAGATTCAGTGACTCATTTTAAAATAAAATATGGCATCCATCTTATGTCAAAATCGTGATTTTTAAAGTTATTTTTAATTTATATTTATTGTTGCATCCGTCCTAAAATCGCTTTATTTTTGCTTAATTTCTGTGCATCCATATTCTGAAATAACGCAATTATAATATATTTTAGATGATCATCAAACTTTGATTATTTCTACAACGAAGCGTAATTTTCACTTACGGAAAATGTAAGCACACCAAGCTGTAAGATGAGTTGTATAAGAATTGCTGAATTTCTTTAATGCAAAATTATTTAGCTCAGGAGGCTGCAATATAGCTGATATGAATGAAACATTGATTGATTTTACATAGCGATTTTATAGCAGTAATTTAACATAGAGTTAAATTTCTTTTACCTCCATGGTTTTAAATTTTTAAGTAAAATAAATTATTGCAGTATTGTGATGAATGAAAGGAATGGAAAAAAGTGTGTGATTGAAATATTTACTGCTTTTGTGCCAAGCGATTTATATTTCAATGACATCATTTGAATACACTTAATTTTATTAAGAAATTTTAAGTTTTCAAACATAATAAATTATTGTAGTATTGTGATAATTTTAAAAATATTACCGCTGAATGTGTCACATTTTAGAGATGTTTTAATAAAATTGCATTTTAGTTCGAAAATGTGTCATTATCAATGCTTTATGTATGCATCATCTTTCTTGTTTAATACTGTGTCAATTTGGAATTATTACATTTTTCTCAATAAATTTTACGGTATAAATTTAAGAAAGTATTTGAATTAAAAGATGAGACAATTAAAAAGAAATGTTTACTTGCAAGGTCCACAGGTAGAAACCTAAATAATGAAGTTCAGATATCTGAGTAAATGCACTAAGCGGCTCTCCCTAGCGTTAATTTGTATCGACAAACCTTTCCCCAGATTGTTGCTAAAATGAAATTAGTATACCAATTTATATTTAATCTATTGTCTTTATATGATCATTTATATTACGAAATTAATATATATTTTTTACTTTATATTATTAAAAATATGAAGTGGGCAACACATGACTTTCCTTATACATAATACAATGGATTTAATAATTTTACAGTAAAAAAAGAGATTTTCCTTATAGTAGATACTTATATTCTTTCCGCGATATTGAATTTCGACAATTACTCGCCATTTTCATTGATTTAGCGTCATTTTTATCCATTTGGCTATATTTTCGTTAATTTGGCAACATTTCAAAAAGTCGCCAAGTTGGCGATATTTCGCCAAATTTGTCGCCAAAATCTGGCCAAGCGTTACGGACGGAGAAATAAGTTATTCTTACAGCAGATAAATGACTATTGGCGTTCAAATGCAAAAGTATTACTCAAAGTACCTTTTCTCATGAATGGAACGAGCTGGATCCACGAGAATGATGTCACCAAATTTATCGTATGATATTATATATGAAAACTGAACATGTTTCTCAAGAGTTAATTCTTTTTTCAATTTATGTGTTTTTTGATATATTTATTTTAAAAATGCGCAATATCACGAAAACGGTTCATCCTAGCGTTCTAAACTTTATGTTAATCGTTTTCTAAGGGAAAATTACATAAGAAATGTCTATTTGCGTAACTTTACTAAAGGTTTTGATTTTTTGATAATTTTTTCAAAATTTCACTCCAAAATTTAGGGGAGGGGGTCTGAACTTTCGATTGTGTTTAACAACAATAGGCTTACAGTATTCATGGATTGTGATTTTTGTACCAAATTTCATTGGAATCGTCACAATTCCTTCCTTATACATTATGTATATAAGGAAAGTAAAACTATCGAATAAAAAGTGTTATTCATAAACGTTTTTACTCTTTTTGATCAACCCTTGTTCATCTGCTCCCTTTCGTGATAACGCCACACGCAATAGTTCCACTAATTTTTGTCCTAGCACAGTTAACATAAAAAAATATTTTAAGTAATTACTTTGAATGAATATATCAAATGTAAGGACGGTTACGTAGCTAAGATTACGACGTAATTTACGACGTATAATTAGGAATAGTGGGTGCATTCGCTGAATTCAAGCATGGGTTCGAATTTGTGAATAAATAATAATTTTATATTTAAATCACTAATATGAATAAATAGAAATAATTAACTATGAACTCACTGGCTATATTACAACGTCACAACGCAACTGTGCGGTATACAAAACAGCCAATAAATGCTCAACTAATTCAAAAAATAAATTATATTCTCAAGATACTGACATATTTGCAATTCACTTTAACTCGAATCATGTCTATTTTAAGTGAACTATGTTCAGCTTTTATACACTCTATGAGAAAACTAAAAAAAATGGCTTCGTTGCTCAGGATATTCTTAACCAATCTACAAAAGTCGAGAAATTTCCAAAAGCCGCCAATCGGGTGATATTTAGCCAAATGTGACAGTAACGCCAATCCAACAGGACGTTCATATATCAATGGCGGCCTATAAATGTCGTTTTCCTTTGGGAACATACAATATGCAATGTATATATGCTAGGTCTTCGTTACAATATCAAATCATTCATAAATGATAAAACGTGGTATATCTTAACATTTAGTGGCATCAATACTGCGTTTACACAAATTATAAATTATACATTATAAGAACAAAAATATGTTATGGAGCGCACAATATGAGTTTTGCTAAGAACCACACATTTAAATATACCATTTAATGAATAACATGAAATAAATAAGAGACCAAAATATCAAATTCGATGGGCCAAATAGAACCTCTAAAGCGAATTTAAGCCAACAAGCAATACCGAGAGGAGAAGACGATGAGACTGGGAGGGGGTGGGAGATAGTCTGAGACAGAAGAATGATGTTAATTAACGCAGAAGCGGCATCTCTAGGTACCTTGAGAAACATTTCTTGGGGAGTCTTATGTCGGAATCATGTGCTGTGGAGATGAGTAGAGAAATGAAGAGGGTGTATTTGGGAATTAATTGCCTGGAAAAGTTGTATTTTATATTACTGGCAAATAGTATCATTTTTGCTGCTTGAAGGATATTATGGTAATCAGATATGAGAGCGTCTACTCCCTCGTCTGCGTTTGAGAAATGTCATGGATTATGCCGTGAAATTACATTCGTGTCTTGTGTATACCTTGTATCTTGAATATCAAATGGGTTCGCAGTCATGCATTCAAGACTGTAGGATATCATCGTATTTAAATTATCCTGGAGATGAAATGAGTGTGCAGTAGTGTTCATTTAAAGAGAATCAAATGTGTATAATTATCTTTATACTATTATGAATGTATTTGTGGTGTAATTAAGCGTGGATTATGTATGGTTTAGAACATTTATGAAAATGGTGTTCCATGTAAACGATTAGTTACTCTTTAATAAATAAAGACTGTGAGGAATTAAGTAATTTCTTGCTCCCTTATAGATCTAGAGTGGTATAAGTAATATACGTCTGGCGGGTATTCTCCGGATTCGAAGCTCTATTTGAAGCTGAACCTGTTCAGCTTCAAATAGAGCAGCTCTATTCGATGTTTATAAAAACATCGAATAGAGCTGTTCAGTGAACAGCTCTATTCGATGTTTTTTGGGGCTCTTATTATTTTCATTATTTTACAGTGACGCTCAAAATAAAATATAGTGCGATTGATGCCGTATTCAAATAGAACAGCTCTATTCGATGTTTATAAAAACATCGAATAGAGCTGTTCAGTGAACAGCTCCATTCGATGTTTTTTCGGGCTCTTATTATTTTTAATATTGTACAGTGACGCTCAAAATGAAATATACTGCGATTGTTGCCGTATGAAAATGGGGACGGCACTGATTTTGGAAGAGGAAGTATATAATGAAAAAATATAATAACAATGATATATTGATTATCACAAAACTCGAAATTTTTTAGTACGGAGATTTGTTGCATTTTAAGCAAAGAACATTTTTGTTTTAATACAAATTTAAATGTTTGAGAGATCATTGGAATTTTCATACAACTTGGAACGTGCATAGGCACACCATTTTGTTGATATAGATTGAATTAACCGTATTAATTTCATTTAGATCACTGGAAGAATTTAAGAGATATCGTGCTTTAAAACCCACTTGTCATCAGATGTATATGGCTAAAAATAACTTCATTCGTCATCAGATGCATATGGTTAAAAAGAACCTTATTCGTCATCAGATGTATATGGTTAAAAATAACCTTTTTCGTCATCAGCTGTATATGGTTAAAAATAACCTTATTCGTCATCAAATGTATATGGTTAAAAATAACCTTATTCGTACTACAGAACGGCAATTCTGTTTCGATATGCATATACGACTATGTATTGAAGATAAACTGAAAATAAAACATATATTTATAGTATATACTAGCATTTGAGCCAGACAAAGACAGGGAAACTAACACACTTAAAAAATTAGGTTGCAATTTTTTTAGCAAGTTATATTTTATTTAACAATGTATGACGCTTAGCGTCAAATATAGTCAATCTTAATTATAAATTAGCTCAGTTAAGTTTTCCTTCCCACATTTTACCCACCTCCCGGAAAAAGCGAATTTCCGTTTTGAAAGGTTCTGTTCTATAATCTATGCTATCAGTGTGATAAACTTCAGTCATTTAGGTTTCCGGGGACTTCTGGGGATCTTAAAATACATAAACATGTTTTATACTTATTTTACAGATCTGTAAAATAATTAAAGTCAATATATCACAGGTCATCACACCTATGTGTGTGTTTTTTATTCAAAATTTTGCTATTTTGAAATTTTAATGATATTTAATAAAATGTATTTAATAAATCTTTATATGCGATATAAACATGTCAACATATGGAAATTTTTAACTACCTCTGTAAATATATATTGAAGTTGATGAACATGTAATTTAATTAATACACCATTTGACAGTCACATACGCAACTCATGTAAAAATGTTCATCTTCAATATGCAAAAGATTTCAAGTCTTGTCATCGCTAGTTTAATATCAGATGTGAAATGAAAGTCATAGTCATATATTTGTCATATATTTCAAAACTCACTAAAGGCTTCTCAACTGCTCTGAATGACAATGCAATTCGAAATCAAGTGGAAATGAAGGCTGTAATAACGGTGTCGTTGAAAAACTTTCCTTTTAATTTAACATAGTTTAAAACGTGTTTTTTACTTAAATAAAGTAATATTGCACGAAATGTGCTAGTATTAATCTTTGCACAGTGCTATTAAACAGTTGAACCATTGAATTTCAAAAACAAAAGCATGTTTATTGCGGGAAAGGAAACTTAAAGTTGGGCTTTAGCTTAATTACCATTAACATACATATCTATATCTTAATATGGCCGTAAATTGCTCGTCTTAGTGGACTCATTATTAAATTGTACATTGCGATGTGTGCCACTATTAACCCTCCAATTATTTATCTTACGCGTGAGTTCTGTAAAAGAATATTAATCAATATAATACTAAATTGACTGCACCATTTTAACTTTAACAATAAAACATTTATTAACAACGTAACATACTCAATTATTTAATACCAACAATTATTCTTATTATTAATTATTCTGACGGACAGACCATGTGAGACTAATATTAAAATGCCTGAAATGTAGTTATGACCAGATATCATATTTGAGGAACACATACTTTCAAGGCTGTCTTGGTTTGGCCGCCGCCAGGTACTTCGCCGATCATATTACTTAAATTAACTCGAAGTATTATTCACCACACGTAATACGACGATCATATTGTACTGCTGGCTCGAACACTCGTACTTATGAAGTTCTCGTAGTCATATCTGTATTCGCCCAGTCATACGTAAGTCATCTTCTCGCTATCTCGCTATACCTTAAGCGTCGTGCTATACGTTTGTTTCACCATCAAGTCATCGTATATATTTTTAACTGAGTATCATCATCGTTCTGGTCATTATGCCGAGCAAGTATATTCTTAAATTGTCGTCTTTATGTCATAGGGTCGTTCTTAAGTCATAGGTTGAGGCTATTTTTTGCCTCAGGACTGTTACTCCCCCTTTTCTCTGATTTGCAGCATTCAGGGTGACGCAACAGGCACCTTCTCCATTGGTTTGCCTTTCCATCCCATGTTGTTACTTCACATTTTCGTAAGAGTTCGTTCGACCCCCGCTGTCTTGACGCCCCTAAATTTATGGTTTTATCTGACCTTTGGGTTCACATGCTGTAAACCTTAGCGTCATTCAGACCGGTGTTATTGTCCAATGTTTCAATCCAATAAATTACTAGCATAAAACTGTCTCACCAACAAATGTGATATCTATTTCTAGTCTCACATCCATTAAACACAATTGCACTTAAAAATACATATTACGTAATTACAGTTACATTTAAAGAAAATTTTACCACATGACAGGTTTTCCGGAAGATAGCAATAAAATTTGAAAATAGCATTTTCAATCTTTATCCCGTACAATTTTTTCAGTTATTTTCTTTAATTCTGCAGTTCACGGTATAACACATCTAATTAATTTAACTTGAGATATTTAAGAGCCGTTCTCTATATCATCCCTCATTTTGTGTATTAGGGCTTGAAATATTTTCAGCGCCGGACTATCTTGTGGCAACGTTTTGTTCCAGCATTTCGTGGTTGACTTAGATCATTCCATATATCTGTCCATATTATACCCTTGCATACTTTTTGTTAAAAAAGTTAAAACTCAAATTGGTATGCATATATCGTATATTGCTCTAGTACTTAAGCTTCTCAAGGGTAGGGAAACTATATAGTAGGTTGAAATATTAGGTTGAAACTTTTATAACACTTATATTTTGAGTTGTATTTCTTTTATCTCTTCTTCCATCTGCATGTTCTTTTTTCTTTGGTAAACATGTTTAACAGTACATGGCTCTTAGTGCTGAAAATGTTGCCATAGAACTTATAAAATATTAGAAAGTGATAAAAATGCTTCATATTAAACATTTTATATTTTATCAGTATACAATTTAGAAACACCCTTGCTCTAATGATAAATATGTTTCATTTCACTGTACACTTTTTAAACATAATAAAAATAAATATTTTTATAGAGAGTTGCAAACGATGATCTTATTGAACAAAAAATAGTACGAGAGCTTCCGCGTAAAATCACTCAAAAAATGCTGCATCAAAATCAAAAACTTTAGTATCAAATTATCCATCAAAAGCAAATGTGTATTTTAAATTTAAATTAATTTGCATTTTTATATTTAAAATACGTTTGTATTTTTTGAAATATTGTACTTAGCTTTCACGAAATTTTCGAAATGTCAACAACATATCGTATTTTTGCAGTTAGAAAAAGATGAAAACATTTAGGTTTACTTTATAGAAGCTAGCATGCATTATATATTATAAAAATTTCTTGCATGAAAAAATATTGAGAAGTTTCGGAGTTATCTTTGGAGCAAGGTCGAAAAACCACGTTCTGAGAAAAAATGGTTTAAAACTTATTTCTCAATGGATTTTTTTCCATGTATGATCTGAGGCTTTTTGGGACTATATCTCTAGTAATTATAGGGAATTTGTCATGCGAATTATTTTAAAATGTCCAGAAAGGTTTATAGCTTCATATATATTATTTAGGAGAAATCTAATTTTTTAAAGAATTCACGGTCCTATGACCCTTTAATAGAAAATTCACCCAGTTATGTTCTGTCTTGTGGTCGCCATTTTATGAAGTTTCAACCCTTTAGGTCACAGATGGGATCCTGGAGGGTTTAAATAGGCTATTCGAAACCCCTACCATTCGCCTGCTCATGGTGGAGAACTCAAAGGGGATTTTTCAAAATGCCGAAGGGGTGTAACTGATGGCTTATATTCCGGACCAAACGTAATAGATAAGAGAAAGCTTAGGATTGAATACAGGTCTCCTACCGATTGAACTTTTTACATTAAAAGAAATTTTAATAATAAAATTACAAAAATAGTCGTTCGATATAAACAATAGTGTAGTGTCTGCCGTAAAGTTTCTTTGGCTTTTTACTTTCTCATACTATAGAATAATGTTGTTGAGGACCAGACCGTCCGACATAGTATAGAAAGTAGAATAGAAAAAGTATTGTTTTTACAAAAATTTTCGATTTCGAGATTTTGATGCCAAAATATATTTTAGGATCTCCTGAGCACATTTTGACTATTTTTAAAGGGCAGTCAGTCTCTCTGTGGTCGATTTCTTGTGTGCACCATAGCCGCTACATATATTAGTAGATTTTCAAGAAACTTTTTATCCAGCTTCGTTATCTAAAAAGTATAAAACTAGATAGAGCTATTCGAAATTCGGGCGAAAACTTTGAAATGTACATGACATTTTATATGTACTTAACATGGCAGCATAAAACAAAATTTTACAGCACAATTGTGCACAAGAAGGTTTATGACTATCACGAAACTTAAGAGTTTCAATCATTGTAGTGAAAGATATCTACGATACAATTTTTGTGTTCGTGTAAGCAATAGCCCCGGCAAGTTACGTCACCGGAATGGTGTAACTTGTTGCTATACTGGAGGCTATGTAGTATAGGAAGAAGTTTCAATTAACGGTGAAGCTTGAAATAATGTGTAATATGAAGTTTAAAATAACGTCTAATACAATACAGCCTACACTGACTTTCAAAGTGTTTTGTAATTATTTAAATTAATTAAAAACATTCATTGGGGAATATTTTATTGGTAGATATTCAAATATATTTATAATATATTTACATCCTTTTAGACTGGAACAAAGAATGCATTTTTTGCGGTTATAGGAAGAGGCTGTGCTCCGGAATTATTCACGCACAATGAGTACGAAATGCAGGTTTGTTTCAGATTTACGATAAAAATTCCAACCCATGATGCGCAATAGCAATATATATGAATAAATTTTGAGTTTTCGCTGCTGAATCTGCCTTTTTGCACAGTCGGAAAAAGTTTCTGAGATAATAAAATTTGGGCCGGTGGTTTCTGAGCATGAGCCCCGGCAATAAATGTCGTCGCCAGCAGACGACAATAGTGTCGTAAAACACACTGCGTTCCATTCTTATTTTTTAAAGCTTTTGTTCTGTCAAAATTTGTTTGTTTATGGAAATGTATGAATACTAACGGATTACAGTATTTGAAACATAATCACGCATGCGCAGTGTATGAGTTATGGGTTATTGTTGGTGAAAATATGTAAAGCGAGCAGTACATAAATTTTAGAAGCAAATTATATTTTAAAGCTTTCGTTTTTCGTATTCAGCAAAATGAATTGCATTACAAAAAGTTATATATAAAATAGATATTTATAACTAAGTTTTTACAATTTCAATAGAAGTTACCCTTTTGTTGGCAATTTGGCGACATAAATAATGAAAATGAAAAAATATGTGTTTATAATGCAGTGGCACTTGTATTCGTTTTGGAAGCGGTTCATCTGCATTGTTAAGCAGTTAATTGAGTTTTCATTTCTCAGATCTAACCATTCACAATATGTAAGGGGCATTCAAGAGAAAGGTTTGCTGGACAGGAGAATTTCTTTCCTAAACAGGGGTTACCAAATCTGGCCTTTTAACGCTGTAAGAGTGAGTCTAAGACTACAGCCACTTTTTATGTAAATAAAGCTAAGTTCGGAGTATCCGTTTGAAATCCAAATATATCCGGCTTTGTGTTTTTGAATTAAGGTACCATTTATGAGTATATAAAAATAATTTATTTTAATATTTTAATATTTTGAATTTTTTCAGGTTTATTTAGATCTAATTATATTTGATTGAATTATTTTTAAAAGGGTTTTGGCCGAACGAGTTCTTGTTTCACATTACTTTTGCTTGAAATATCTTCTAAATTAAAAATATAGATATGAAATATAAACAACAAAATGGTCAGTACTAAATTTAGTTTCTCGATCAATAATTTGATTTTACAAATATAATTTTGGAGCTATCGTCTTGTCAGTTGAAAAAGATTTAAATGTTCCATTTTTACTTTCCCTGTTATACATGGTAATGTATAGGGGAAGTATTGGAATCATTCCGAAAATCGCAACTCGGGTTTTCGATGAATCTACATGTTTTGGGACCTCTAGAATACGAAAAAACTATTTTTAGCGTGGCCTCTGTGTATGTGTCTGTGAGTCTGTGCAATGTGTGCATCCTCTGTAACTCTAAAATGTCCTCTGTAAATTTCATAAAGTTTATTAGGTAAGTCACTTGTGTGTGACCCTGGTGCTGATTAGTTTTTGGTACGATACGAGATAAAAAAAAAAAACAGCATTTTCTTCGAAATGGCCCGTAAAAAACTCATGTATCCAGTCTAGTTAAAAAAATAATTGACCAAATTTCACAAAATTTGTTAGATAAGTAACGTGTGGGATACCCTGGTGCTATTTAAATTTTTGTAAGATTTAGAAAATAAGAATCTACCGTCTTTTACGAAATGGCCCTAAAAATTGCCGAAATCAAAAATAAAAGATTAAGTATGCTCAAATGTATCAATTAAATGCTTGCTTTATACGTATTTTTCGACAAGAAAAAGAATAAGACCATTTTCATTACTCTAGGATTAATCGTTCTTGAAATATTTGAGTTTTTTCGCATTATTGTTACGCCGCTTTTGAAATAATGTCCAATCTATATAAATAAAAATGAAAATATGTCTGTCTGTCTGTCTGTCTGTCTGTCTGTCTGTCTGTCACACCATCACGGGAGAACGGCTGAACCGAATTTGATGAAATTTTGTGGGTAGCCCAGAAATAGCCCCACTTAAAATTATATCCGTGTTTTGAGTTTCTACGGCCAGTGGTTCTCGAGATATTAGTAAAAAACGAAATTTTCGTTTGTCTCATCATCACGGAAAAACGGCTGAACCGAATTTAATGAAATTTGGTGAATAGCCTTGAAATATCCCCCCATAAATTTTGTCCAAGTTTCGAGTTTCTAAGACCTGGGGTTGTCGAGATATTAATGAAAAACGGAACTTTTTCCTAGGAGTTCTACTCCCTAACTCCGTGGTTTATCCAAACGAAAAGCTTGAAAATCGTTTGAAAGTGAATTAAAATTTAATCTCTGAGTTTGATGGGAGATTTTTTGTGTTAATTAGTCACTTTCTGAAAACATGAATTGTTTGAAACATGATTTAAAGGGGAAATCTATCTCTATGGTTCATGGTTTATTTAAAACAAGCTTTTACGGAACAATGAGAAGTATAGAGAAATCAAAATCTTTATTTAATTTCGCAGTTTATGTTATAAGACATGACATATTTAACATGTTATAAGATTCTATCTTATATTATGTTACTCAAAAACGCAATTAAATTAAATCTGTCTGTTAATTTTAATAATTATTTTTTCGATTTGAATAATAAATAAATGGATATAAAAATATATTTTAGAAAAGAACGATTTGATTTTTCTTATAGCATTTTTGACTGGATAATATCAATTACGGTCTTCAGGTTTAAAAATTATTATTATTTATATTTTCGGGGATTATTGATATTTTCAAGTTATTATGCAATTATTTTATTATAACAAAAATTGTTTAAACTCATATATTGTATGTTGTACGAATCTTCTACAAATACACGTGTATATCTTTTAATCTACGAGAATATAAGTAGTACAGGTATATTGACATATGTTTTGATATATATTGGCATATATTGGAATCAATTACGACCTTCTGGTATAAAGAGTACGGATATTATTGATGTTTTCAATTTATTACGTCATCTCTTTTATTTTGGCAAATATTTTTGAGACGCATATTGTAATACGGGTAATCTTCTACTAACACATTGGCATATTTTCTGATCTGCGACAATATAATTAGTACGGGATTGCATATATTCATTCAATTCTTATTTTTTCTTCTGTAAATTTGCTTACAAAAGGGGCCAGGATATTTTATTCTTCAGATCTGATCGTGAAGATAATTTTGCATAGTGAGAACATATATTCTTAAACTTCTCTTTAGGAGCAATAAATTTAATATTTTAACAGAATTTGCACATGATTGCGAACTTTAAGTTTCTTTAAATTATACACTCCGTACGAATAACGGGTGTGCTGTTAGTGGTTAATAAATTTTAACATTTTAGGAGGATATATCATGTTGCTCGGCATCGCAATTAAATTAAATGTGTTTGTTAATGTTTTTATTATTTTTTTTCGATTTAAATAATAAATAAATGGATAAATGGATATAAAAGTATATCTTATGAATGGACGGTTTGATTTTTCTTTTAATTATATTAATTGCTGACTGCGATCAATTTCATTTATTTTGGCAAATTTTTCAAGCTTATATCGTATTTAGCTACTAAACTCATATATTGTGTTTAGCCAATAAATTCATATAGCCGATTGTTGAAACAGAAAAAGAGTAGAGCGGGTATATCTTCTAATACAATTGTAGTGTTTTCATTTAGTATATTGAAACGGGATAAGAATGTTTCATTCAGATCTGCAAATTCAAAGCTACGAATTTGGAGGGATATCGCTAATTTGACAACTTTTCTTAAACTTTGCCAAATTGGCGGAAATGTCGCCAAATTGATATAAACGACACACAAACAGCTGCCATAAACCTTCGGGTTGGTCGTGTGGCTTGGGTCTTCTACATATCAATGAAATTTTTTTTTTGTTAGAAGAGAGTACTGAAATGATGTTTGGTTAGCATTTATCTGTCAGACCAACCATCCTACTTAGTAATACATTTAGCGAATTTTTAAAATGTCACCAAATTGATAAAAATGTTTTCAAATCTATAAAAATATCTTGAAATTGATAAAATTGCGCTACATAAATGATATTAATTGTTTTTTGTTAGGGGATAGTATTGTGATGATATTTCGTCAATTTGTCGCAAAGTGGAACTGTCAGTTCTACAGTCCCACTTGGCGATAAATATGGCGATTCTTTAAAATGTCGCTAATTTGACGAAACTGTCGCCAAATGTTCCATAGAAATATAACTATTTAGACGATATTTTTTCTACCAATTTATTTGAAGCAAATGATATCATGTCGCTTAGCAACGGATTTAAATCCAATGTGTTTATGCGGCAGACGATTTTTATTAAATCATTTCCGATTGGAATAATGAAGATATGTATATAAAATAAATTTCATTGCCATTTCATCTTGGACTGGATAATATCAATTATACTCTTCAGGTTTAAACATTATTATTATTGATATTTTCCGGAATTATTGATTCAGGGATTATTGATATTTTTAAGTTATTACGCCATTGTTTTATTGCGGCAAAAATTGCTGACACACGCATATTGTACGTTGTACGAATAATCTTCTAGGAATGCTCGGGTATATCTTCTACCCTATGAGAATATACGTAGTACAGGTATATTGGCATATATTTTGACATATATTGGCTATATATTGGAATCAAGTACAGTCTTCTGGTATGAAGATTAAGGGGATTAATTATATATTCAATTTGTTACGTCGTCTGTTGTATTTTACCAAAAAACATTTGAGACTCATATTGCAAAACGAGTAATCTTTTACTAATAATCGGACATTATAAGTAGTACGTGTATATCTCCCCATATAATTTTAGCACTTTAATTTTGACATATATTGGAATAAATGACGGTAAAAAATTAAAGATTACGGGTTTATTGGTATTTTCAATTTATACATGTAATCTACTAATACAGGTTATATTTTCTAATATTCGCGTATATAATTAGTACGGGTCCCATACAATTTTAACGCTTTTATTTTGCATATATTGATTCAATTCCATATTTTTTTTTTATATTTGCTTACATAAGGGGTCCAAGATGTTTTATTCTTCAGATATGTCCTTGAAGATAATTTTATATAGCGAGAACAGAGATTCTTAAACTTCTTTTTAGGAGCATTATATTAAATATTTTAACAGAATATTTTGATTAAACATGTCATTTAGTATACTATAAGAATTTGCGCATGATTATGAATTTCAAGTTTCTTTATATTATATACTCCGTACGAAGAACGGGTATGCTGCTAGTCTATATAAATAAAATTGAAAATCTGTCTGTCTGTCTGTCTGTCTGTCTGTCTGTCTGTCTGTCTGTCTTTTTGTCCCATCATCACGGGAGAACGGCTGAACCGAATTTGATGAAATTTTGTCGGTAGCCTAGAAATAACCCACTTAAAATTTAGTCCATGTTTGGAGTATCCATAACCAGTGGTTCTCGAGATATTAGTGAAAAACCCATATTTCGTTTGTCTCATTATCACGAGAGAACGGCTGAATCGAATTTAATGCAATTTTGTGAGTAGCCTTAAAATAGCCCCCCATAAATTTTGCCCAAGTTTCGAGTTTCTAATACCGGGGGTTGTCGAGATATTATTGAAAAACGGAACTTTATCCTAGGAGATCTACTCTCTAACTCCGTGGTTTATCCAAACGGAAAGGATAAAAATCGTTTGTTTAAAACGTCAACGTGAATTAAAACTTCATTTCTGAGCTTATTGCAGGATTTTTGCATTAATTAGTCACTATCTGAAAGCTTGAATTGTTTGAAACATGAATTTTAATAGAAAATATAACTCCATGGTCACACATTTACTAAACAATGGAAGGTATAAAGAAATCAAAATGGTTATTATTTTTCATTTTATGGGGAAGAGATCAAAATGGTTATTTAATTTCGCTGTTTATGAGGAAGATTCTTTATTATATTATGTTGCTCAGCAACGCAATTAAATTAAATGTGTTTCTTAATATTTGTTATTATTTTTTTTTTGAATAATAAATAAATAGATGTATAAATATATTTTGTAAATGAACGGTTTGATTTTTCTTTTAATTATATTAATTACGGACTGCGTACATCACTTTCATTTGACAAAGAGTTTTTAAGCTTTTATATTGTGTTTAGCTAATAAACTCATATTGTGTTTACCAATAAACTCATTTATCCGATTGTTGAAACAGAAAAAGAGTAGAAAGGGTATATCTTCTAATACAATTTTAGTGCTTGCATTTAGTATATACAAACGGGATCAGGATATTTTATTCTTCAGATCTGCAATTTCAGAGCTACGAATTTGGCGGAATATCGCTAACTTGGCAACTTTTCTGAAACTTTGCCAAATTGACGGAAATATCGCCAAATTGCTAAAAACGACGCAAATCAATGAAATTAAATTCGTTTTTTTAGAAGACAGTACTGAAATGATGTTTCGGTAGCATTTGTGGGTCAGTCTATCCATCCTACTTAGTAACACATTTATCAAATTTTTAAAATATCACCAAGTTGATAAAAATGTTTGTGAATCTATAAAAATGTCATGAAATTGATAAAATTACGCTTAATAAATGAAATTAATTGTGTTTTGTTATCGGATAATATTATGATGATGTTTCGTCAATTTGTCGCAAAATGGGACTATCAGTTTTACAGTCCCACTTGGCGATAAATTTGGCGATTTTTTAAGTTATCGCTAAATTGAAGAAAATATCGCCAAACCTTTCATGGACATTATTCAGACGATATGATCTCCATCAATTTATTTGAAGCAACTGACATCATGTCGTTTAGCAATGGATGTAAATCCAATGTGTTATGTGGCATACGATTTTAATTAAATCTTTTCCGATTTGAATAATAAAGATATGTATATAAAATAAATTTCATTGGCATTGCATTTTTGACTGGAAAATATCGATTACGGTCTTCAGGTTACACATTATTATTATTGATATTTTCGGGGATTATTGATTCTGGGATTATTGACATATTCAAATTATTATACCATTGTTTTATTATGACAAAAATTGTTGAAACTCACATAGTGTACGTTGTGCGAGTAATCTTCTATAAATGCACGTGTTATCTTCTAATCTACGAGAATATAAGTAGTACAGGTATATAGGCATATATTTTGATATATATTGGCATATATTGGAATCAATTACGACCTTCTGGTATAAAGATTACGGGAATAATTGAAATTTTCAATTTATAATGTCATCTGTTTTATTTCGGCAAAGATTTTTTAGACTCATATTGTAATAAGGGTAATCTTCTACTAACAGACAGGCATAATTTTTCTAATCTGCGACAATATAAGTAGTATGGGTATATATATATATATATATATATATATATATATATATATATATATATATATATATATATACATATATATATATATATATTACCATATACTTTTAGTGCTTTCATTCTGGCATATATTGGAATCAATTACGGGTTTATTGATATTTTCAATCTATGCATGTAATCTACTAATACAGGTTATATCTTCTAATATTCGCGTATATAAGTAGTACGGGTCCTATACAATTTTAATGCTTTCATTTTGCATATATTGATTCAATTCCTTTTTTTTTGTAAATTTGCTTTCGAAAGGGGCCAGGATGTTTTATTCTGTAGATCTGCCCGTGACGATAATTTTGTATGATGAGAACAGATATTCATAAATTTCTCATTAGGAGCAGTAAATTTAATATTTTAACATAATTTGCTTATGAATCTGAATTATAAGTTCCTTTATATTTTATACTCCGTACGAAGAACGGGTATGCTGCTAGTTACTAAATAAAAAACTCTGATGTGAGCAGCACATGACTTTACCTGCAGACTCAAATTCATTTTCTCTTTAGTTCATTAATAAATCATTAAATTGATTTTAATTGTATTAAATCACATCCTGAAGTAATTGAAATGACACTGAATTTGCACTTTTAATTCAGCTTTCGTTTTCATTTATTAACTGAATTTTGTATTCAAACCGGCGCAGCAAAAATGTGAAAAATAACCATAATATCTCGAGAACGGCTAGTCCTAGAGTAATGGGGTTGATCTTTATTCTTTCAACATCAAAAGTTACTTGTGAAACAAGCATTTAATAGATGTATTTGAGCATACGTAGTCCTTAATTTCAGATTCTGACGATTTTTGCAGGCATCTTCGCAAAAAAAAAACAGATTATTTTTTTCCAAATCGTACCAAAATCTAATCAGCTTCAGGGACATACACAAGTGACTTACCTACCAAATTTTACGAAATTAGGTCAATTTGTTTTTGAGTGAGAGTAGATACATACATTGCACAGACACACAGACGCACACACGGACGTCACGCTAAAAATAGTTTCTCGTGTTCTAGAGATCCCAAAACATGTAGATCCGTCGATACTTGAAATGCGATTTTCGGCATAATTCCAATACTTCCCCTGTATATTACCATATATTGAAGGGGAAGTAGAAAAATGAATTAAAAGGGCAAATTCAATGTGATATTGTGCAATTAAACTCAATTTAAGGAATTATTAAAGGAATAAAGAAATACTGAATTTGAGTCTGCAGCGAAAGTCATGTGCTGCCCACATCAGACTTTTGAAGTTTGTAATGCTTTTGTCTTGAAAACTAAAGTGTGCGAGCTATAATAGTAAACGAGTAATAGTAGGAATACCTACAAGGATATAAAATTTTATTTCGGATCGGATTATTATTTTTCGAAATATAGGGCCTAAAATTTTTGATTCATTTATTTGAAAACGTGCAACATCTCGAGAACGGTTCATGCTGGTGTTTAAAACTTTGGACCAATATTTTTCTAATGAAAAATTAAGAAATAATTATTTACGTAACTTTAGTAAAGGTACTAGGAGTGGCTACACGTCACATTTTAAAATACTAGTCATTAACAAATGACAAATCTCAAACAGATCCAAAAATTATTTTATTATTTTACTATACAAACAACCTTGGATGTTTGTATAATAAAATGACTTTAGGATCTGTTTGAGATTTGTCATTTGTTAGTGATTAGTATTTAGTGAAGGTTTTGATTTTTTGATGAGTTTTTCAGAATTTCATTTGAAAATTTTTGAATCTTTTGAGTATTCGCTTGCGTTTAAAAAGCATAGCTCTCCAGTATTCATTGATTGTGATTTTTGTACCAAATTCCATTCGAATCGCTCCATTTTTTAGATATTGTGTCCATAGTCTCATGGACACGCAAATGCAGACAGGCATCACCTCAGAAATGACCGATTGCTGTTCAGGGGTGCTTGAAACGTGCTCTTCTGTCGAAAATTCGGATTTGCATTTTGGATCCAGTCATAATAATTTCCTTATAAATTATACTATGTAAATAAGAAAAGTAAAATTGCAATAAAGTATTAGTTTACATCTCATATGATTTACATCTGATTCAAAATTGGGAAGAAATATTCAAGCTTTCCCCCAAGAAATTCCGTGAGAATCCAATCTTTTCAGCATTAATATTTATAGCAGTATCATGAAGGAGCCACGAGATATTTGAGATGAAAAATGTTTTTTTTCTATCTTAAAATTCAAAGAATTCATATCAGTAGTTGAATAAACGAGAGCCTATTTAACTCTTGGGGATAAAAACCCAAAACTTGGAAATTGCCTACTATTTCTCACGCAGCAGATGAGGAAATGACGTTGCATTAAAAGTATTCAAAAGTTTACGTGATCCTTTTGAAATGAGCGCAGTAACACATCCTCACAACATGGAGATTACTAAACTAAATTATTTAAATGTGTTGTTTTGCCGTGAAAATGTGCGATTTTTATGAAATGAGCGTGGTTAACCATAATGAAAAAACCTAATGTGGACAGCACATGACTATTGCAGGAATTACGTCTTGCACAGTGAAAAATTTATATATAAGATCCACGATACAGTGTTTCCAGCGTTCAAATGTACATTTGGAACTTCTCCGGAGGATAACATGTCACATTATTTCAAAGTATACCCAATTAATTTATATTTCACACAATTATCAATATTACCCTTAATAAGTAATCATCCTTAATAAGTAATATTGTCCATACCTTAAAATATTTTAATCATTAATTCATCAATTTGGAGTCATTTTCATTAGCTTGGCGTCATTTTCATTAACTTGCCGTCATTTACCAAATTTTGACGAACTTTCAGTTGTTCTGCGACGAAATATTGCCAAGTAGGTCATATTTCACTACATTATTCGCCAAGTTTAGCAAATGTATCACCGAGCTTTACAGACAAACGCAGAGAGCTTATATATTTCCAATATTCGCAATGTAAAATATGAGATACTAGTATTCTGTTGCACATAATAGAATTATGAATAATGTTCGATATAATTCTATTGGCCTAACGAAATTGATGGTATCAAGTGTGTTATATATGTGTCAAAGAGTGGCTAATTTGATTTCGTTAAGAGTTGTTTTACAGAGCAGGTATCAGGAATTCATTCACTCTAACACTTCATCAAAATAATCGTCAAATTCAAAGCGTGCTCAGTCGTTCTGTAGTTGGAATTGATTAAATATAACATATGGATGTTGTTTGTTAAGAAAATATGGTTCAAGTAAATTGAAAGTAAGACATGTTGGATTTTATGAAGGGTAAGAAATGTTAGATATTTGGGCAGTTTTCAGAATTTGAACTCGCTGTAAACTATATTCTACAACATTATTTATTATTAAGAACTTACATTATATTATCATTTTCTTCGTTCCTTTATGTCACAAGTTACGAATTCAAAATTAGACGTATAGCCTGTGTTTTCAAGTAAGTTGTAATATAATTTAGTTTTACATATTTATTGCTCATATATCAAAATTTAATGATTAGTGTTGATATGTAATTAAGTAATCTAGTTATTAACAAAAGGCCGTAGAGTTAACTAAACGATTGAAAAAATAACCCTTGTTCTAATCGTATTGGTAAAACCTATCCTTCATGGGAAAGCACGTGATTTGTAGAAGCTCCACTCCTCTCCTTCCAGTGTCCTATGTAATAACATAGTAAAATACTCGTATAACTCCGAAAGGTCCCCATGTTAAAGTGGGATGAGCTCGTAATCCCATTACTCTCCTACTAACAGATATTCTGAATTTTGTTAGAAATTATCATAACATGTAGAACGTAGAATGATATATTTCTATTTTCTTTTAATATTTTAAAAGTTAATTCTTTGCTATTTTCTTTGTTTGTTTTTCTGTAATTTATATAAAATTAAATATTTTTCTAACAAAATGCCATAAAGTATTTCTTAATTTAAAAACTGTCAGAATCATCAAAATTAGAATTTTACAAATAAACCTGTCCATGAAACAATCGTCTAATCATGGCAGAATATGTTTATTTATTGGGACTATTAATTAAGCATCATCCACTAATTAAACAGTCATTTACGACCCTTTCTTAAATAACCATTATACATGTCACTTATTAATTAAACATTGGGAATATTGGTAGTTGGGAAAATTGGAATATTAGAAAGTATTTCTAGAAACTCAACATGTTCGGTTAAAAGAAAGTTAAAGAAATAACCCAGGTCGTTCATACAAGAGCACAGAAGTGATCAAAATTATCTTCTACAAAAGTTATTTTTGACTCGTTAATAAAAAGTTTTTAAATACTCCTTGCAACGCATATTAAAACTTGGTCATCGTCCTGCAAGAATTTTGGTTTCAATATGAGAAAACTAACTGGCCTAAAGTTATACTCTATGCAGCTTTAGTTTGGTTTAGACAATTTTCTGCATTTGGTTTAGCCAATTAATGCATTTCGGATCCCATCCGTGCCCATCCCAGCCTCCGTTCCATTTGGGTACGAGTTTCGCTAGAGCAGGACGTTTATCGAGGTTTAAGTTCAGGTGTTATCTTAAGCACAGATCTGATAAAGTTTCATATATTAATTATCATCTGGAGAGTGTAATCAGCACAAAAATCAACTCTAACACTCTTTGAATCTTTGCGTATCGAAATTCCTAGGTCCAAACCATTCCTAATTATCAACCCATTCCTAATTATTTTATATTGCTAGAGGAACAGACGCTGTTGGACATATCATTTGATATTTACATATTCCCATCGATGACAATAAGTTTTTCCCAATAAAATCCACGAATGAGTTAGCTATTTGCGAATGCGTATTGGGTGCTTAACTTTTGGTAGGCAGTATAGAAACAACATTTGTGATATACGTAGTTGTTATATACGTTTCATATTATGATTTGTGATATACGTTTCATATCATCTGAGATTATCGTTATTTTCGACTATTATTCTCCCTATTGAACAGTGATTAATTGTTAACAATTTACTGCACTAGTAACATGGAATTGAAATGAAAAGAATATTGTTCGAAGATCTAGGGCTTAAAACATCTGAGGATAAACTTGCTCGCTACAATCGACAAAAGTTACTAAGTGGATAACCCAGGTCGTCCGACTCACACGAGAGCAGGAGTAGTAAAGTGAGCGACCGGGAGAGTGACAGTTACTATGTGTCTAAGCAGAAAATTTCCAGTAAGTTTACTGAATGCCAACATTCCCATTGTACAGATAGTAAACGGTGCGCCATCAAGGTCAATTTATAAACCTCGACTTGGGCACGTCTATGGAGGACGATAGTCATCTGGGGTTCCATATCTAAAACGATGAGAATAAAAAATAATATTATATAACTGAAATAATTATAACTAGCTGCTTTATATTTTGTTTTACTTTCTCACACTATTGCAGTAGAAAAAGGAATACATTTCCCCAAAATTTTTGAATTCAGATTTTGCACCTGTTTCTACAAATCCTGGACAAAAACGGAATATTTTCGGATAGAAGACCGTCTGTTTTGAATGAACACGACAGCTTAGAGACAAATTAAACTACCGTTATGAAATATTATGTGTGCATGTATTGTGTCAAACTAGAACTAAAAGTAATTTGTGTCATCCGTATGTTTTAATTATGTGGTGATAAAATATTATAAATCCGCAATAATCCAGCATTACCTCCATACACGAATTCCTTAACATAATCATTAAATCAAAACACTACATATTAAACACAACATAAACTTTAGAACATTAGCATCAACAGCTATCGAGAAATTTCACGTTTTCCACACAAATGTATAAAACTTACATAAGATTTTAAGAAATGTAAGTATCACCTAATACACGTAAGTTTCACTTTGAATGTCCTTTTATGCAACATGCATGTTAACATTATTATCGTGAATCTAGTTTATTACATTCACTGAACAAGATATATTTTGTAACAGTTTTTGTATTTTAACGCCAAATATTTCGCCATCAATCATTTATTTCATTGGATATTAATTAAATACCACTTGCGTCTTAATAAGTATTTTTCACATAAGAATGAAATAATAATGACGTAAGAAATTATTCGGTTAGTCTAATAACTTGCCAAAAACGCCTAATTCCAATTTGCTTGGTGTTAAATCAATACTAAAAGCAGTGCCCCATGCCAAACATGTTGAGAATCACTGCTGTATAGAATTAGCAAGCAAAAACAAACCATTGTAGTTTTTAAAAGAAAAACAAACTCATTTAATAACTTGATCAATTATACGAGTATTTCTTTCAGAACAACTAAAATAAATTTAAATAGAAACGCTGCACACTTGTCCTGGAGTAAAAATCACTATTTTATTTCTTTTTTGCGTTACACAATAAATTCAGCTAAAAAGAAACTCTTAAGTTGCAAGCATATTTAATATGTGTTTTCAAGTTTCTAAATTATATCCGAATATGTTGATTCTGGAAACGCAGACATTATTGCTTTTCTGCATATGTTTCGACTTAAGAACCGAATGTTTGAAGTTAATTACTCTTAATTACTGGGCTTTCTTTTTTTAGATTATATTTCGTTTTAACTGCAAAAAGGCGGAGAACGTTAAACGCAGATCGAAAGTAAGTGACTTTTTGGATAAGTATGGCTAATTATGCCATAAGGAACATGATAACCTAAAGCATTAAAACAAAAAACATGTTTAAACAATCTTAAACATAACAGTAAATACGCAGGAGAAAGATATTTTACGATGAAAAAAAAATGACATTAAGAGAACTTTAAGACTCATTTAGCGGAGTTGTTTTTGGAATGAGATGAAAACCAAGCTAGAAATGTTTTGTGTTTTGAAAATGGATGCAGTAATGGACTTTGACATTACAATTTAACAAATGACACAGTGGGGAGTAATTAAATGAATGAAAATCTGCTTGAGAATTTTGTTTAATTTCTCTACAATGTTTAATATATATAACGGAAATTTTAAAATGTTCAAGAATGTAGGTAATAGTATTATCATCACAAATCGCTATACGTCACTTACTTCCATAATCATAAATCGTTGTTATAATCATAGATCGTTATAAGTTACTCATTTTCTAAGAAGTCGGACTAATGAAAGGACCTCAATTATTAGAATATTTTTTTCAAAAATCGAAAAGTATTATGAAAAGAGTTGTGTTAAATTACTTAAACAAGTATTCATGTCCAAAGTTTTCTATTATTTAAAAAAGTACTAAATCATTTATAATACATTAACAAGTAGTGCCCTTGAAGGATATTTTATTCTGAATGATATTTTATTATTTAAAGAAGGATATTTTATTCTGTTTAATTTGTGAAAAAAAAACTGTGCAACAAAAATGTATGTTTAGTAATACCGAGTAAATAATGAAAGTACTTTTAATAAGAAATCGTTGTATATCTTTGCTTAGAATTTATCAAATGTCGTTATCGAAACTTTACAAAAATTGCTTTTCCTAAAAGAGTGTGAAATCCATGGTGAGACCAGAAGGCATCATATGCAGTTGTTGATGTTTACGATGAAACAAAGCGGAGACTTTTCGGCGCCGTTTTATGACAGTCTTGGCCAGGGAAGTCATGATCCCCAATAAATACACGTCACACAATTTTCAGATTTGGTTGGGGCAAAATATTCTAGTGCCAAGACTTAAAACCGAGCTTCATTGGAAACTGAAAGAGCCAATACTGCGAAGATGCGGCATCGCACTGAGAGCATCCAATGAGAGCAAGGAGGGTGTATCTGAACCACAGGAAAAATGATGCTGCTACAAGGAGCAAAGTTAATGCATACATAATTAGAATGATGTTAAGAGAGAGAGAGAATCATGTTTTGAAGCAGTGTAGTGGTTGTTCATTTCGAGTAGTGGGAATGTCATAGGAAAAGACGAAGTCTAACTCCAAATGCCAGCAAACTAATAGGTAAAGATCCCAGTCATGCTGAGTAACAGACCCGAAATTCAGAGGTATGTGCCAGTCTTTATGTACGTTAGGTCAATATTTGATTATTGTAATAAGATTCAAAAGACCTGGTCTCACATGGTGCTTTTCTCCTCCTTAAGCGTTTGTTAAAATTGATGTAGTTTTAACTATAACAATAATAGAGGTGTGAATAAATGATATTTTATTTTAAAAGTTAAAATGTGGATTTTAATGTATAGTGTTTTGATTAAATGGGTATGTTGAGGACGTCATGCAAAGAGGTATTGGCAGGTTATTGCGTTATTTTTTCCTGAGTTATTAATGTTTAATCATGACACTATGAATGGATTAATTGTCTCCATAAAGTTTTGTATGATAACTTCGGTCAGTCGCTGAAATAAGACTATTGATGTACAGCGAAATTGATTCGTAATAATACTCTAAATGGAGTTTTTATTTTTTACTGTATCATAACTCATTAATTTTTAGATCAAGCTATGTGTCGTATATACATTTTCACTCTTTAATAAAAATAAAATATTTTGATTATATACAGGGTTACTACCTTTATAATCAATTATCCATGAGTGTACATGCTAAGTCTTCATGCCCACGTCCGATAAATGTGATTGCAGTGCCCCTAGTGAGGAATATGTAAGATAAGGATAGCAAACTCGGCTCGGCAATAAAACGATATATGCGAAAAACTAGTTAAAAAGTTGTAGAGTAATATCTAATATGGGAAAAATCAACACCAGGAACAAACGAAACGTGTATATTGAAGCCACTAAATACCTGGAGTTCTTCATCGACTGCTGGGGTACATGACACGAGTTCGTTATCATAACTTTTTAAACTCGCGCTAAAATCGCTATTCAATTGAGCATGGTAAGTGTATTATAGATAGGCCCTAGGCTTTATACTCATGAATCTTTTCTTACAAAATTTTCGGGATACTTAACGACTTTCCCAGAAACACTGTGTATAATCATTTTTAAAAATTGCACATTATACAACGGACGGTATAATTTACGCCTATTGCGATATGCATTCTAAATAATGCATGTGCAGTGTTTATTGCATTTTACACAATGTTGTGCTAAAATGATATTTCGTATTATCGAATTTTTACTAGCATTCTTACATTTAAAAAAATTAAACTTTTCATTTCACATTCTGTTTAACCTTTTGTTTACGGGTGTGACAGAGTATCCCAAACGAAGAACCTCCCCAAAAGACAGGTATTTGACTTATCCTATCTCAAACATGTGGACGATATCCCATCCGTGAGCGAAAGGTTAAGTAGCGTTGTGTTCATGGGTCAGTCAGCAAATTTGGTGAACTGCCAGCTGGGAACCACTGCATTCAATCAGATGTGTCCCAACCGTATGTAAGCGATGATCTCATTTACTTGAGAGTCCTTAATAAAAAAAGCAATTTCTTTGTTCTTGCACTTAAGCAAAATGGGCATATTAGGTATTTCAGTTTCTTTTTAGAAATCAAATTTAATGCAAGACAAAACATATTCTAAATCATTTTATATTTTAGAATCAAATTCGATCTGATAAATAATCCCAAAAAGCCATCAATAAAAATGGATTTATCAAACATTTGTATTAAATCGTATAATCTGGCGCAATCCACAGAACTATTGTAAGAATCAATTATCCTTATTCTATTGACATTACTGTAATGTAATTTATAACACTTTCCAATACAGTTGAAAACTGTTTATGACTCTGTTCATTCTGTGTGTCGGTCCGAATGATAACTGCCGTAAAAATGACTTTATATAAAAAAAAAAAATTAGTATGTGGTTAGGACTGTCTCTGACATATAGGAATGTAAATGAATACTATCACCCAATTAGTTTTGGATTGAACTCGAGTTGAAAAATACATTGATCCCTATGGCACCTAATTTTTCAATTATTTTATAAGCAAAGTTTAAATTCACAAATTGCTTCGAAAATTTTAGGAAATATTCAAATTATACCATAAAATATGCAAAGATAAATTCAGCAAAACATGTTCGATAGTTGTAATTAAAAGGTTCGATAGTCGAATTAAAATGAAAATATTGATTACACCCATATTATATGAAAAGGTCACGTGACCCACTTCAAAATAAAATACGACATCGATCTTGTTGTTGTTGAAACCCAGACCATCGGACCTACCAGAAAGGTGTAAGGTAACTGTTTGGACGGTCGGGAAGTGCCACCCAATTTAGACCGGAACCCAGTGGGGGAGGCATCCACAGGGACCGTACCCTCCTTCCCCTACCACCAACCTCTCGGAAGGACTTTCGGACCCACATGTTTAACGTGATCGTACTCCGCATGAACACGACATCGATCTTGTGTCAAAGTCGTGACACAAGATCGATGTCGTGTTCATGCGGAGTACGATCACGTTAAACATGTGGGTCCGAAAGTCCTTCCGCGATGTGTCAAAGTCGTGATCTTATTTTTTATTTAGTGTTTCAAGTTACCAAGTAATGTAAATTATTTTACTGCAATAATTTTTAAAATATGACCGCTGAATGTATGGCATTTTAGAGATGTTTAAATAAAATTGCATTTCAGTTGGAAAGTGTTTCATAATCAATACGTTATGCAGGTTTGGTCTTTTTTGTCTATTTTTAATTGGAATCAAAAAATATATTAACATGCATTAAATGGTTTTCATGCACAAATAACTAGAGTGTGGTTCAACTCAAATGTCTCATACCAGAATCCATTTTTAAGAAGCTTGTGATCGATTTTCTGTTTACATTTTGCAATATTTTTTTTAAATCTGTGTTGTTAGTTCAAATGATCCCAATGTTAAACTTTATTTTAAAGGTCTTAATTTTTTTTTTCGATTGATACCAAGTTTGGTAATGTTTTTCTCTCGAATTAAAAAAAAATGCTATCTAGTTCTAGATTGTTTGATACAAACCGAATAGAATGTTTCGTGAAAATCCATTAATATATATGACAGCTGTCTTGCTTATAAGAAATAAACGGCAGACAGGCATACGGACATTGCTCTAAAAATAGTCAAAACGTGTTCATCTAAAAATAGTCAAAACGTGTTCTCTATGTCATGAAATATATATTGGCATCAAAATCTTGAAATCAAAAAATTTCACGAAAACAATAATTTTTCATTCAAATAATACTTCATTCTATAGTATGAGAAAGTAAAAATCATCATTTCTCTTAAGAAAATATAAAAAGAGATTTTCACCTTAACGATAAGGATTCTTTAGTAAAAATAAAATTGCTGTCGTGACTCTTCGGACATATGGATCACTACCTCCTTTACGTCCCCATCAACGGTAGTGGATGCAAAGGAGGCATCGTATAGAAAGACTTTAGAGTCCCTCTTTGTGGCCTAAATCGTCTGTTTTAGGGGCGATTTGTGTGATATGTGTACAGGAGCTGCAGGAAAACAAAAGACAATTTCTTTCTCCAGAGGGGAATAGACAAATGTATTTAAAACTTTCTTTGTCGACAAGTACTGCGAAATTGATTTGAAATTTTTGTTTTAAAATTTTACGAACTATTTTTTTATGTATATAACGTGTATGGTTGGGGTTCGCTAGTGGATGCTTATACCTCCGAACCCAATAGAAAAAAAGGGAAACATTTTTTCTTGTTTTTACGGAAATGGGGTTGCAGATTATGAATATATAAAAATTAATTCAATATTTTAATGTTATGTTTTGAACTTTTTTTTTCGAAATAACTACTCCATATTAGTATTTTCTTTTCATTTTTCTAACTTTCATTCAAAATATATAGTAAATTATAAAAGGGAATCTACAACAAAAATGTGTACTAGAAAATTAATACTGAAATCTATTTATTAAAATATATCTTAATAGTGTTTGAGTCATTGTCTTATCCATTTGGAGAAGATTGGAAAGCCTCCGTTTTTCAAGTTTGTACTTAAATCTCAAAAACTGAATGAGCTACTTTTGAACAATAATCAGATTTTTTTAAAGATCTTTAAAAGCTCTATTATTGTACATAATTGTATTTTAGATCGAGTTCCATTTTATTGTTTTATTAAAAAAACTTAAGTGTCAATCTTAATCTGATTTTTTTTTCATTTTTCTAACTTTCATTCGAAATGTCTTCGAAATTATAAAATATAGATAGAAATAGTAAGTGACCAAAATATGAGGACATTTAGTTCCTAAATTCGCACTTACTTTTAATAGAAACTCTTAAAATTTTCGACTAATCGTCTTGTTAAGTTCCAGAAGTATGAAAATGTAAGGATTAAAATTATAAGGATTTATATATAACTATTTTCTAGCTTTTATCATTGCATTTATACTGTGAATCGATTGTAGTGTTATCAAGATACTAATAATTAGGTCTATCATAGACAGGGAAAATAACACCTGTTTTCTAACATTATTCTATTAACTTCATACATGGGCTATGTTTGTACTAGCTTCTTCTCGACTCCCAGAGAATGTAAAGAGTTGAAACTCGGTGCCGTTTCATATCGCGAAACATTTTTAAGTAAAATTTTCAAGTCACTGCGTTACGTTGTTACATCATTTGCGACTGTTTGTCCCTTTGTTTCACATCTTTGATGGACTCGTCCTAGGCTTACGTAGAGAACTGGATATGGCTCACAATTTTAACTTGTGGAACATTTTCATCTGTAAAATGTTCACGTCATTGCGTTACATCCTTACGTCATTTCATATTCATGACTATGTCTTGGTTATGTACTGAGACTATGTTCCTGACTATGTTAATGACTATGTACTCAGATTATATACCCAGACCATGTGTGGTAAATTTTCTTTGGGAATTGCAGTTTAATATATTCACTTTTTCTTACTGTTTAATGAACACTTTTTCTCAACCTTCTTGGAATTAGTTTATCTTCTTGGAATTAGTTCATCAATTATTCATTAGTTCATCTTGGAATTAGTTCAACCATTTAGGAGTTAGCTCATCTTCTGTGATTTAGTTCATCTGTCACCGATCTACTTATGTAACGCATACTTTAAAACCATAGCGAATATTCAAGAAAGAAACATTGATTTAGATATTATAAAATTCAGGGAAATCATAGCAGTGCTTGAATAAAGGAGGGGCCATTAAATTCTCCTACGGAGCAAACCAAAGTCTCGAAATGGTGAACAGTTTTTCACGCTAAAGATCGGAAAACCATTCTGCCTAAAGTGAACTCTTCGGGAAACGTGATATTTTTAGGAGGAGAGGGAAATGTATCAAGTAAAATATTCACTTTATTAAATTTGTGGTTGAGAATGATGAAAGGGTAGAGATACGCGAATGTTGTAAAAATATGTACAGTATACGTAACTTAATATTGTTAAACGTGCCTTATATACTGGTTTTGTATTCTTTTGTGCAAGTAAAAGTTGACGTGGTATTGTGATGTTCACTAATACTTTACTTGTGAAGGTTATTATGTTGTAACGTACATGAAACAGACGGACTAATAAATATACTAAATTTTCATCTTTAGAGTGTAGAAGATGTGCTATTTTCCCAGAATGTAATGCATGCTGAAGAATAATTTCAAAATCATGTAAGGTCATGGGAAAGTACATTATTATTTTAGTAGATTTTTATTTTAAGTTAGAGGGTACTACTATACCTTCAAAAATATGTCATAAAAATCGTTTCTTATTTTTGATACGTCAAAACGATCATTGCATATTTTTTTTCGTGAATCTAAGAACATATTTTAAAAGTGAAATACCTTTAGTTTTAAAGGAATAGTCATTCTTATGAGAATGACATTAAAGCGTTTCAAAGGAAATCTATGGTCTAAAATCACTAATATTTCAAGAACTGAAGGTTAATAAATCATTTTCGAGCAAAAAGGATTTGTTGAAGACAAAGCTGCTCCGTAATTTAAACTCTCATGATCATGAAACCACGAACTTCGACTACAAACTCTGAAGACCATGAACTTATAATGATAAATGCATAAAGCCTTTGTGGTGCACAAAATAAGATGACGTGGGAGTTTGTGACTTTTATAAATAATAAATGATTTGTTAAATTGAATTATCGTTCTTAATTATTAGATATCTTGAATTGTATATTCATAGATTGATTGCATCGTGGCCGCATTATAACCCATATTTCTTTGTACGAGTTCTTAAAATAAAATCATTATTTACAACACTATACATATTATTTTTCCAAAATCATATATTTGACCTAATATAATGCAGATTTGAGCATACCACTGATTTTTGTCTTGAACATGCCAAGCCTCCAATTCATTTTGAAAACACACTCTTGGACGGTCATTGCCCCCAGTTGTATTTAACACAACACTCTTAGACGGTCATTGCCTCCAATTGTAATTAACGCAACACTCTTAGACGGCTATTGCCTTTAATTGTACTTAACACAATACTCTTAGAAGGTCATTGCCTCAATTCTATAAAACACCCTTTTGAACGTTTCTGGATTGACATTCTGCTCATAACGATATCGGACGATCATAGCCCGAATTCCTTGAATAACACTACACCTTCTACGACTCTGTGTCGAATTTTCCTCAGCTAATTGTCAGATTCTAATTGTCGAAATGCCACCGCGGCTGGACGGTCAGACTTTTATTGCCAAATTGCCCCCGCTACTGGACAGTCATTTCTTACATATTTTTATTTTCTCCTTGCCACAATCTTTCGCCTGAGGTCCAGATACGCCCTCCGTATCTCTATTGGTTGCTCCCCAGCGCGATGTAGTAGTATTACATCATTGGCTACTTTGTATGCGTACTATGATAAATTCATGAAACCTTATTCTTCTATTCATAAATAGAGGCCTGGCATGAAAATCCCCTTATTGAAAACAACATACGGCATTTTCAATATATTTTCAGGCTTTATTTCAGGGTGTCATCTAATAAAAATACCTAGAGAGTGGCTCAACTGAACTTTCTCATGCCAGAATTCATTTTCAGTAGCGTGGTTTTTTTCTTAATTTTATAAGAATTTTTTGAAAAATATATATCGTGGGTACAAATGACTGCAATCATGGCGTGTTAACCTTCACTTTAACGGATTTGAAAAAAAAATATTTCGATAGATACCATACTTTCCAATCAACTCCTTTCCCCCGAGGGGCAGTCAATGACGATATGTAAGTAGTTTGTGATTTTTTTCTTTAAATTTTGTAAGGACATTTTGAAAAATCTATATCGTGGGTCCACATGACTACAATTATAGAATGTTACTTTTAATTTTAAAGGGCTCGAAAAAATATTTCGATTGAAGTTTGACAATATACCCAGGTATAACTTGCCAGGGCTAATGATGCCATGAACAAAAAAAAATTGCATCGAAGCTATTTTTCACAACAAGGATTGAAAATAAGTCTTGTGATCATTGGGCTTTTATATGTGATTATGTTCCCGGCCGTCTAATTTGCTGCTCTGTAACTTCGGATGAGTTGGACGGTCTAGGCTTTCGACATGATTATGTCCTACTATATCCTATGCTATGATGTCAAAATATATAAAATTTCGAATACATATTGAATTTTTCGCACACATTTAAAAAGCATTCTACATAGTTCAAGATTTTCAAATAACAAACCCGGATATAATGTTTCGTGAATATCCATTAACATTTGTGGAAGTTATAGTGTAAACAAAAATTGTGACCACAGACAGTCAAAGATACAAGACATACATAGTCAAAACGTGTTCAGAAGGTCTTAAAACATATACGGGTACCAAAACCCCGAATTTAAAAATGTTCGCGAAATTAATAATTTCTCTATATAGTATGAGAAATTAAAATTCGTATATCTCGGTAGCATAATATAAACACTTATACACAAATATCCGTACAAGAATATTCTAATTCCAAACGTAAACAAATAAAATATTTGTTACCTTGAGGTGTTTTCATGGATACATACATAACGTCCTTTCTCAGAGTAAAAATAATGCACGATTTTCTTCATCTTATTAGTGAAGAAAGATAAACAAACTAATCCAGAGTTACAAGACAGGAATGCCCCAAACATCTGTTTCGATATTCTTTTGTGCTGAGTAGCAATACGTACGATAGTGTGAGGCTGACATGTTATTCTCTGAAGTCAGCTCTTAAGAGAACAAAATGTATGTTTCTGCGGACATTTTGTATTTTAATACGTGTTTCTACGTAAAGTTTCTGTATTTTCGGATACTTGAGAAAAAATAGAATTTTAACTGAAAATTTTCATATATGGACAGTTTTAGCAAGAGTTCAGAAACAGTTCAACCAAAGTTCAGCTAAATGTCAACCAAGGTTCAATTTGAGTTCTATCAAAGTTCAATTGAAATTTCTGCATACAATGCAGTAAATTATTTGTGTCTTGTTTAGAAATCTGGGGTCAGGTTGTGGAATATAAAATCGACTGTTGTGAGTGGCACAGTGGACAAAAAGGACGTCTGGACAGATGAATTTATGTGGTTCTGTATGTATAGCTGAGACAGTAGTAGAGATAAATGCTGACAAGTAGTTCTCTGAAATCAGCTTTCAAGAGTTTCTAGTTATATTTCTCCGCAAAGAACAACGAGAATAAAGTTAAAATGAAACCTTCATATGTTGTCCAATTGTGTGTCCTACACTTTATTTTTGTCGGAAAGTTAAAGCGATTTTCTTCTCCTTTGCTACGTTATACATACAGGGTTAGCAAGAAATAAGTTTTCCAATTCAGAGGGCTCTAGAATGCGTTTTATTGGTCCAAATGAGATACAATTTTAAATACGGATAATTCAAATGATGCGCTTGACATTTATTAAATCAAATATTTTAGTATCAACATTCACCTATAGATGGCGCTATAACACAAATGGTATTTATTTACTTATATTAAAAATGTGAAACATTATTTGCGTTGTAGCGCATGCCTAGTAGCATTATTCTTTGGATAAAAAGAAGGCGGATTCTTCACGAGCATTAGTTACTTCTCAGCACATCATGCCAAAGTTGAAAGAAAAAGCTCTACTTTTGAAATTGTTCTACCAGAACCAGCAGAACTCCGTTGCAGCTGTAAAAGAATTCCGTCGTATGAAGTAGATACTACGAAGAGGTCCAATGTCTCCATGTGCCCTACGCAAGATGATAAGGAAATTTGCAACAACCGGGCAACTTGACATTCTTCCAGGTAGAGGACGAAAGCCAATCCAGTCTTTTAACGTCGAAAATGTGGCTACCAAGGTCGTTGAAGCCAGCAGTCATTCGCCAGATGGTAGTGTGAGTGTGCCAGTTGTTTCTCGTGTATTGGATATGCCGTATTCCACTGTGCGAAAAATCTTACGGCGGATTTTGAATATTTATCCCTACAAAATCAAGCCTGTGCACCTATTGCAGGGAGGAGACTCAGAGGTTCGTAAAACTTTTGCACTTCAGTTTCTTGCTCGAATGGTGGTTGAAGTCAGTTGGCCAGGGAACATCCTGTGGATTGAAGGAAGCCCACTTTTGCCTCAATGGACAAGGTAACACCCACAATTGTCAAATTTGGGCAGCAGAAAACCCTCACGCTATCCAGGAACAACCCTTGCATCCAGAAAAAGTGGCAGTATGGTGTGATTTTTACGACTACCTTTATCATTTGACCGTATTTTTGAAGAGGTAACTGCAACTGGAATCAAAACGTGTTCCGTCACAGGACTACGGCACCGGGATATGCTGATGGTTTTTGTAATCTCACAACTTCAACAGCGTGGATGCCTTCAGGACATCATTTTCAAGTAGGATGGAGCACCTCCTCACATTGAGCGTAGTGTAAAGCAATTGCTAACACAGCATTTCACAGCTGAACGGGTAATCAACCGACATTTTCCAACAGCATGGCTTCCTCGTTCACCGGATATCACCCACTGCGACTTTTGGTTGTGGGGTTTCCTCAAGGACAATATCTACCGTAAAAGGCCAGCATCTGGGCCAGATCTGAAGGACAGCATTCGGCGCCATGTTTTTGATACTTCGGAAGACTCACTCCGGTCAATATGGTTCTGTGAGTAGAGCACATTGTTGAACATGAAGGGGGACATATTGAGCAGTTTTAATGCTACTTTATTAATATTATTTAACATGTATAAAGCCTATTAAATGTTGTTATAAGTATTACAGCCCCACCTATCGGTGGATTCTTGTACTAAAATTTTTGATTTAATAAATGTCAAACGCATTATTTGAATTATCTGTATTTCAAATTGTATCTCGTTTGGACCAATAGAACGCATTCTAGAGACCTCTGAAGTGGGAAACTTATTTCTTGCTAACACTGTACATACATTTTCGGGGGAAATCTGAAAAAGATAGCTCTAGAACTGAAAGGAAAATCTATACTGAACCCATCCATGCCTTTTTGAAATCGATTCTGATTCCATATATGCCTTCACTCAAGCTCTGTTTTATTATAGCCAATTAATAGATGTTTCAATGAAATTTTGTGAAAAGATGACGAAAATGGGAACTTCAAGTAAAACTTCCTGCTTCTTCAGGGATTTAATGCTGAAATTATATCAGTCATGATCTAAGTTCTATCTAAAAGCTAATTTTGAGAAATAAATGTTTCAATAAGTATTTTGTAACTTCAACTGGAAATCATTAGTACCCCTCTCGGAAACCCTTAGTACCCCTCCATTAGTACCCCCTTTCTCTTACATAATTTGTGATACGTACAGTTCCCATAGTGAACATTTTGAGAGCTGCTGTAATACGCTCTGTGTCACCAATTTCCGTGTACTAATCACATTCCATTAAACAAAAACCCTTCAATCTTTTGTGATATATTGGGCGTCCTGAAAAAAAAAATAAATAATCTTCAGAGAGCATTTTTTGAACCTTATACCTGGAAATCGGGAATCATCTTTGTGATGATTCCAAAAAATAGTCTTCATTCATTCCAAGTACTTACAAAAACACTAATTTAAAATAATGGAAATGCTAAAATGACGCTAAATGACCAAATGAAAGTAGAAAAAAATATACACATAACATCAAATTAAAAGGCACGTTTCTTTGTATATTTTATTAATTAAACCCAATTTTCATGACCATAAATGGCGAAAAATATAAAGCACTGAATTGAATCTGCGTGGAATGTCACAAGCTATCTATATACGATTTTTAAAATGAGTAACTCTCTCGTCCTATTTATAGTCCGGATATCCGAGAAAGAAAAATGATTTTAGATATTGTAAATTTTGGAAAATTCATAGCAGTGCTTGAATAAACGAGGGACCATTAAAATATCTTGCGGAGAAAAAAAACTAAAGTCTAGAAATCGCGAACCATTTTTCACGCTAAAGGATTGGAAAAGCATTTTGCCTAAAGTGGACTCTTAGAGGAACGTGATATTTTAAAAGGGGAGCGGAAAATGTATCGACGAAAATATATGCAGTTTATTAAATTTGTGGTTGTCTATGATAGAAAAAACTGAAAATACGTGGTTATAACTGAATATACATTATTTGATATTTTGAGAACATGCCTTGTATTTGGTGTTCAATGCATATATAAGCAGATGTTAATGTTGTGCGTTTGTGTTTTAAAGCTTTTTAAATACATAAAATAGATGTAGAAATCAATATTAACAAGAACATGTAAAAAGTCTTCACTAGGGGCTTATCAGAAAGAAAAAACACCATTACAGAAAACTGTTCCAGTATACCAATGTAGGGTTGCCATATTTGAACATCCTTGCAAGGTTGACAGATTTAGCGATTTATCGCCAATTTGACGACATTTCGAAGATACTAGGACATTTTCGAAAAACGAATATGCTGAGAGATACTTGTCTTTTCTGGAAATTTATAAATGAGACATTGCTCAGTTGGAGAGCAGTTGATGTCATAAGTCCTATATTGAATCGCTAGAAATGTCAATGTTTTGAGGATAGTATGAGCTGATTTGGGAAATTAGTGGATCATTTAATTGGTGTTTCAGTTATCATTTATTGATCTTGTCAAAAAGTAATCAAGCTTCTTGATGTACATAGTTTATGCGGTGCTTGTAAATAAACGGGTTAGTTATCCAGAAATTTGGACCAGAAGTACAACCAGTATTCTAGATGATACTCCACAAAAATACATTTTCACTCCAGTATTGTAAAGAAACCTTAAAAAAATATATAGAGGTTTCTTAGGTTTGTCTTTAGAATGTCCGTGAGTTATGCGTTAGGGCCATGAGTGATACGCATAATAAAGTGGCAATACCCTATTGAATAAAAAGTACTGCGGTTCTATATTGTCTTGCCAATATCCACAGTAATTCGCAAAATTATGGAACAAAGCAAGTTTAATTTCTGCCATTACTGTTGTCGGCCATTCCATGCTGACCAGCGAATTAACAGCCATGCCGTACAACAGGTGCTCAAATGTCGAACAACACGTACATAAAGATTGAACAACAGGTACTTAAAATATAGTACAACTTGCGCATATATATTAACATTGCATAAAAGTTTTTCATTCTAATATATTGTTCTTCTTTTTCTGAGTGAATGTTGATATAGATAATGCTATTACAAACATTAGCAATCACGCCAAACGTTGTTCAAATTCTTTTGTTATTTCTTAAATTATAGTAGCTGGTCAGAGGTTAAATGTGCGGAACTTGATAATAAATATCCACAAATATTGCAATTACGATTTGCTTATAGTATTAACAGTAAAATAGGCGGTCAAGATTTTGTCCACAGGCATACTTTTATGTAGTTTTGGTGGTTCGCCAAATTGTAATATTTACCTGTAAATGGATATGTACTTCATATTACTTTAGTTGGCAATATATTTACAAAACAATGGTCATTTCGTACCATAAATATAAATGGTGTATTCATTATTATAAAATAAAAACAAATCGTTGAATATAATTTTATAATTTAAAATATTACTTTTTATACTATACAGCAGATTCAAACTTCTGAAAATTAATCACGATTTTAATGCCAAACCTCTTGGCTTCTAGTCGCATTAGTAGATCTATGTATTGTTTATTTTATCTAATTGCTGTCTTCAAACTAGTCTGAAAAAAAAGAATGATATAGTACAATACAGGCTGACAAAAAGACGAAATTCCATTTCTACAAAATGACAGACGCCTTTTTGTGATTAATCTGACTTAAAATAGGAATATAACAGTAATTTACACCATATATATTGTAGATCACACTGTTCCAGCCGGGGATCGAATCATGAATCTTTAAACCGGCAAGCTAATGCTCTAATGCTTGAGCTACAGGCACAATATACCATCTACAAGTTGAAGTGGACACTATAAACTCATTAAAGTCAGATCAGTATGCAATTGCCAAGTTCAACGACCACCTTCGTGTTCAACGGTTCTTTTCAGCGAGGGTAGCATATTTTGTGGTGACTGTTATGCCGAAACTGAAGCCATACTTCAGTGCTCACTGCATATTTGCAACAGTGTCTTTTTATGGTATCGATTATCACTGCATCAAGATTTTATGTCTTATTTGTTCGGACTAGCCGGTGCTCTAAGTGTTCAGCTACTGGAACATGATTAAAACTTTTGTGGACCTTTAACATACCCATATGTGGGTTAAAGCCACGCTTAAATTCAAAATTCATATGAGAGCACCAACCTATATTTGTGTAAACACCATTTGTTCAGTTTCTAATAGCGTAATATAGGATAATTGAAGTAAAACTGGACATACCTCTATATAAACACAATACATAACTGACGAATACAGAAACTCACCCCAGAGAGAAAAATAATAATGTCTGTGAAAAATAAAATGATGTAACCATATTTTGCTCACAATGATAAAATTTCATGTCATGAGCTTCTAAGACAGCTCCCACAGTTTCCAATAAGAAATGTTGATAAAAAACCAAAAGGAGAAATTAAGCATTATTAATTGGCGAAATTGCAACTCCATTATGAACAATACGATCCAAAACATGAATACTGCAATTAATTATTATAGACACAGGAATATAAGTCAAAACCTTTAGAAAGTTTCAAATATTTTTACGTTAAAAGCATATAAAATATCGAGTGCTTATAAAGAAAAGAAAAAAAATATAAACTTTGTTCTGGGTCATAACTCCGATTCGTAAACAAAAAACAAAGTTGTGCAAAAGCGTATTTCTCACCATTTTTCAAACACCATGTCGGCAATTTCAGCGGTTCATTAAGTTAAGGGAAGAAGCTGTTTCGAAAACAACGTTGTCAACAAAGCCTCGTTTACAGACAAGAAAAATAAAACGCCCTCTAGGAGAAAATTCGTGCAGTCTAAATTTGAGAATCTAGACAAGCGTGCTGCAGTGATAGATGACAACATGAAATTATGCACCACTGGCAAAAATGTTATTCTCATTTGTAGCTCGAGTCACATCTCTCATGGGAGTTTAAAGTCAGCGTAAAATATTTTATATATAATTGATAATACTTTAGAAGTAAATTGTGTATACATATTTATAATACTTAACATTATTTAAATAATTCAGATACGTTTTATGGACGATATTCAAAGCGACAATTTTTATTACGAATACATATTTTTTTAGCTTTAAACTTTATAAGGAATAGTGTAAAACGTTTGAAAACCAAATACAATTGTATTATATAAAAACATCTTAACTGTAATTGCAATATGGAGACCGGAGCTATTTAATACACGAAAAAGTTGATAAAGTATAATTTTGCCATTTTGGAAAAGAAACATTATATTAACACTTTACAACATAGTTGAAAAGTGTTTATGACTTTGTTCATTCTATCTGTCTGTCTGTCTGTCCGTTAGCAAGATAACTGCCGTAAAATGACTTAATCAAAATGAAATTTTAGTATGTTGTTCAGACGGTCTGTGGGACGTATGTGAATATAAATGAATAATATCACCCAATTAGTTTTGGATTGAATATTTTTCATTTTACATAATTATTAAACTTTGATTATCTGTACAGCCTATTTTTAACGTATGCAGAATGTAAACAAATCAGGCGATTGTAAGGTGTGTTGCATAAGAATTGCTGAATTTATTTCACGTAAAATTATTTAGCTTTGGAGTCTAGAATATAAGTGATATGAATCAAATATTCATTGATTTTACATAGAGAGGCAGACGTTTTATATTTCGATGACGTCATTTGGATACAGTTCATATTGTGTAACTAGCATTGTATTTTTCGATTAAGTTCCAAAATATTATAAATTACTGTAGTACTATGATAATTTGAAATATATCACCGCTGAATGAATCACATTTTAGACATGTTTAAATATAGTTTCATTTCAATTGGAAAGTGTTTTATAATTGATGGTTTGTGTGTGATTGATCTCTCTTATTTTAATTATATATTATTCGAAATAAATATATAAAACCTTTACTTTGTAAATGTATAAACCTTCATAAATATCAGTGAGAATGGCATTCCACAATTGCTGACTTTTCCTTTTGCAAATTTCAATATATCATGCTAAAGAATGCTATGCCCGGAAATATTGACCATTTGCAAGTATGTCACAATGTGACGTTTTGTGACGTGACTGTTTTTTATGTCGCCATATTGGACGGGATAATCGCCGATGTGGTTGATAATGGATCTAGCCATGTTATCGCTAGAGACCTTCAGAAACAAGCCGCAGTCTATTTTCCTCCTGTATTTTAGTGCATTATATTGCATAAGAATTTATAGCCATTAAATTCTTGAAAAATCTACGTACTAAGAGAAACTTTGAACAGCATGAAAAGCATACTCTAACACAAGACGGCAACGTGATCTTTCCATCCAATGTGGATGCCAGGAAGTAGATTTTCAATAGTGACTTCAGGCGCAAATGGCCAATTGAAGCAGTCAATCAAAGTGGCTAGTCAAACGACTAGGTTTTCCTAAAACATCTAGAGTACTTCATAAAACATACTAGACCATCAAAAGAAGAAATAATTATCTTAATAATGGACAAGGACAACCATGAAACTCATTTGTCAGCAAAAGCTGGGCAAATGACATCTGTAAAAGGAAGTACTGAACATTGCGTGGGAAAAGTTGTAACTAAAGATCAACACTAGTTTGATTTTCAAATTATGTTTTATAAAAGCATTGGGAAAAGTATCAATTTTCTTTGTGATTTTGAAGAATAATTTGATGTTGACGAGGAAAATATTTTGTCGAAATTGTCTAAACCAGTGATTCCCAACCTGTTTTGTTTTGCGAACCCTTGAAATATTGCGTGGCACCTTGTTGAATCCTAACTTGGTTGAAGCAGTAGGATTCATAAATAATAAACTCAAACTTTTGAATATAATATTACAAGAATATTTAATGCCTATTTCTACTTATTAGTGACTGTTAATAAAAAGAATTGACAGACATTTTCACTATATATCTGACTTACTGGTTAGAAATAAACTATGTGTAATATTTTGTACTCATATAATTTGCCAGTGTAGAGTCCTACGTTCTACACAATCAGATCTTCCACACCTTAATCCTTCCACACCTTAATCCTTCGTAGCAGTAGCATCAGAAAATTAAATCAAATTTATTTTGATTTTTTTTATTTTGCTGCAAGCCTTTTCAAGGTGCATAACGAGTGAATAGGTAATGATAACTATGACCTCTCTCCGTTTTCAATGGCTGACTGTAAGCGGTAATGAAAGTATGTTATAAGCCAAAATTAGGTGGATTTAAAATTTATTTATGTTTTACACGCAAAAATATTGGTGACGAAAACTTAGAAGTGCTACGAAAATTCAAGGAAAATTACAATAAGATTCGACAAAAATTGAAGAAACAGAGGTGTCCAAAATTGCTCGTTAAATCAACAAACGAAATGTAACGATAAGGTGGGGAGCAACAATATTCCAAGAGTCGGCCGTCCAAATAGTTGCTCAAGTCACCGGATGAGTCGGACGGTCTAGGTCTTCAACATTCCAAGAGTGAAAGTCCTGCACTGGATTTCGATTGTACAGACACAACCTTATCGAAATTGGGCTAATAGATTTCCCGTTTTTTCATTCTAGGTAACACTAAGATCGGGATGTAGTATTCCCATATCTATGAGTGCTATTTTCTGTTTCTTCTTATCTGAGACAAAAATGTCTAGTCTATTATAAGTGTTATGTATATTTTTTAAGTTGCTTTTAAATAAACAAAGTAAAATATATATTTCTTTTTATTTCCTTAAAATGTTATATCTGAAAAATTAAATTGGCATACTAGCATCTGTGCGGCAATCTATAACGTAGGGCTACGTCAACTATCCTTCGCTGAATATTTTAAGGATTAAGGACTAGTGAGATAGTGACATAAAATAGTGACAGTTGCTAGGTTGTGGCACAGTTTCTACTGTTCCCGTTTGATTTTTCTCTTCTCTGATAACTGTAATTGCAGGTTTATATTCCATATTTAAAAACGTTAGGTATGTTCGTCTGCATTAAATCACATAATGCCCACCAAAATACCTGAGTGTTTTTATGATATATTCAACAGTTATGATGATATTGATATTTCTGACAATGTTGACTTTTTTAATTTATATATACAAGATTATGGTGAATACATTGCCATAAAATTTGCCAGGAATAGCTAATATTTTCCATAATACTTATAAAAAGTGTAAGGAATAATAGAAGGATAAGCAGGTGTATTAAAAGAAAGCTGTCACCATTGATAAATGTTATTAGGTGTAACTTGTGGGTTAAATTTAATTTTAAACAAGAAAGATCAATCATGCATAAATCATTGATTATGAAACACGTTCCAACTTCAATGCAATTTTATTTAAACATTTCTGAAATGCGATACATTCCTCGGTAATATTTTTAAAGTTATCACAATACTACATTAATTTATTATATTTAAAAACTTCATCGAAAACATAACTTTATTCAAATGACGGCATTGAAATAAAAATTGCCTGGTTTGAACATCTCTATTCGAAAACTTCATCGAAAACAAAAAATGAACTTTATTCAAATGACGTCATCGAAATATAAATCGCCTCTATAAAAAAGCAGCATTTCATTCATAAATTTTTTCCATTCATCACAATACTAAAATAATTTATTTTTTTATTTTTTTTTAAGTTAAAACCATGGAGGTACAAGAAATTTAACTCAATGCTTAAAATTTCATCGAAAAAATCGTCTGCTTCTCTATGTTAAATCAATGAGTGTTTCATTCATATCAGCTATATTGCAGACTCCATGGGCTACATAATTTTGCGTTAAAGAAATGCAGCAATTCTTATACAACTCATTCTAGATCTTTTGCTGTTTACATTCTCCGTAAGTGAAAATTAGACTTCGTTGTAGAAATAATCAATATTTGTTGATCATTTAAACTCAAATATATTATAATTACCTTGTTTCAGCATGTAGGTGCACAGAATTTAAGCAAAAATAAAGCGGTTTTAGAACTGATACAACATTAAATGCGAATTAAAAGGAACTTTAAAAATCACGATTTTGACACAAGATGGATGCCACATTTTATTTTAAAGAAGATCACTCGATCTCTTCATATAATTGCCACGTGATCTCTTTATAAAAGGTGTAATTATTATTTTAATTTTTATTTAAAAACTACTGAATATAGTTTGCTGAATTTCTTTTATATATTTTATGGGATGATTTGAATATTTCCTAAAACTTTCGAAACAATTTGTGAATTTTAAATTTGCTTAAAAATTGTTTGAAAAATGAGGTCCCATAGGATTCAATGTATTTCATTTTTTCAACCCGGGTTCAATCCAAAACTAATTGGGTGACATTATTTATTTATATTCCCATAGGTCCCACAGATCTTCTGAACAACAAACTAAAATTCCATTTTTATAATGTCATTTTTACGGCAGTTATCGTGCTAACGGACTGACAGACAGACAGACAGACATAATGAACAATGTCATAAACACTTTTTAACTATGTTGTAAAGTGGTAAAAGCCAAGACGCATCGTGACCTTCACTGCACCCTCAAAATATGAGGAAATTTGAGGTGTTTTCCATTTTTAAAGGTAGTTTCAGTATCTGATGTATATGTGTAGCAAAACTCGTGAATTTCCGTTACAGCAGTATTAATCAAACATATTCACACGCACACTTTGCATTCACACGAATATTAGGGAACTAGTATATAAACGCGATACTCATGAACTGGTTTGCGTTATACAGAAGGTTAGATATGGCGCAAATAATAGCTTTCGTTTCGCTGATCGTGTTACTCTGTTGCAGTTCTTCACATGCAGGTATATAATTTACTAAAACTATGTTATTTTATATGATTTTTCATTATACATATGCAGTCATATCAATGCCAGGTGTCAGAAAAGCTATTACTTTCCTTATATACACAGTGTAATGTATAAAGAAAGTTTAATGATGAGGCCGAAAATTCGAATTCGTGTTTTTGACAGGAGAGCACGTTTCAAACGTCCCTGATCATTAATCGAACATTTTTGAGGTGATGTCTGTGTGTATGTGTGTGTTTCAGTGAGACTGGAGACGATATCTCCCGAACGAATGGAGCAATTCGAATGAAATTTGATGCAAAAATTACAATCCATAAATACTGGAAGACTATTATTTTTAAACACAATCGAATGTTCAGAACCCCTTAAATTTTCGAGTGAAGTTTTGAAAACATCATCAAAAAATCAAGATCTTTAATACAGTGACGCAAATAAACATTTCCTGTGTAATTTGTCTTTCGAAAAAGATTGACATAAACTTTAGAACACTAGCATGAACCGTTCTCAAGATATTGCACATTTTCCAAAAAAAATTATCAAAAAATCCCATACATTAAAAAAAATACTATCTCTTGAGAAACACGTTCCCTTTTCATATGTAATGTCATGCGATAAATTTGGTGGATCTAGTTCTTTTCATTCATGAGAAAAAATACTTTGAGTAATATTTTTATTTGAACGCCAATAGTCATTTATCTGCTATAAGAATAACTTATTTCTCCTTTTATAACGCTTGGCGAGATTTTGGCGATGAATTTAGCGTAATGTTGTCAACTTAGTGACTTTTTAAATGTTGCCAAATTAACGAAAATCTCGCCAAATGGATAAAAATGACGCTAAAGCAATGAAAATGACGATTAATTAACGAAAATTCAATTTCTTGGAAATAATATAAGTATCTACTATAAAAATAACCTAATTTGTTTTTTACTGCAAAAGTAGTAAATTCATTGCATTATATAAGGAAAGTCATGTGCTGCTCACATCAGATTTTTTAATATAGAGAGATACAAAAATTAGAAAAATAATTGTATAAAAACCTAAAACCCCTTAGTTCCAGTTTCTCCAAATATACCCACTTAAATGACTCAGCGTACACGTGGATAAAAATAAGATTTATTCAACATATATTAAAATTCAACAGGTTAACTAATGTTGATATTATAAGTAAGGAAAAACACAATATAGAACTTTGTCACAACACTATGCTGAAAATCCATAATTAATCATCCTTAGTGAGCTTTTAACTATAATTCTGTCCTTGTATAGATTGTCGGCTGCATAAATTTATCCTCATTAAAAATTAGTTAATGAATTTCCCCATTCGTCATTCAAAATCGCGGGTAAAATCTACCTACTTAGATTCTCAACAACACAATCTAGGAAATATCATTGACTATTTTGTAAAGTATTGCTGACTAAGTTTTGAACCTTCCAGAATAATGTTTCCCCGCTCTTTAAAACTTAAACTGCATGTGATGTATTGATCAGAACTGTCATGGCAACTTCTTGCATCATTGCACTTGTCCGTCAATACATGGGTTGTACATAGAGATATCTGTAATAATATATTTGATAACGATGACTATGTGTTTGGCATTACTTTATTCTGATGTCTTAATGTACTCCAACAGCAAAAGTTATAGTCAGTTGTTACAGTCAAGCATACTAATAGTCCAGTGACTGATGAGTAAGGATAATATACGGTAGAACCCTAACATGATCCAAAAATATCTCCGTTTTAACGCCGAGTATAGGCAATGTAAAACTATAGGTCTGACGGTTCAACCGAGAGGTGATAGTTTAGTGAGAAGATAGTAAGACCCATGTGGCTGCACATCCATTATGTTCTGGTATAAATCGTACGGCACTGTCCCGGGCATCCAAACTGGCATCTTTCATTTTCGGGTAAGTTGATTGAGCTGGGATAAAGGAAAAGACATAAAAATAGAGATTTGGTGTGTCTATATACATCTTCCAAACAGTTAATAACTATATCGAAAAGCAGTTAACGCAAAATATATATTTCTGGTAATTCAATCACGATAAGAAACGAGAGTTTTTATATTTTTTACTTATTTACTAGCAGTATACCCGTTCTTCGTACGGAGTATATAATATAAAGAAACATAAAATTCACGATCATGTGCAAATTCTTATAGTATACTAAATGATGTTGTTAATTAAAATATTCTATTAAAATATTTAATTTAATGCTCCAAAAAGAAGTTTAAGAATATCAGTTATCGCTATACAAAATTATATTTATGGGAAGATCGGAAGAATAAAACATCCTGGTCCAGTTTGTAAACAACGTTACAAAAATTATGAAGTTGAACCAATATATGCAAAATAAACAGGCTAAAGTTGTATTTGACCCTTACTACTTATATTCGCGAATATTAGAAGATATATCTGTGTATTAGTAGAAAATCCCACGTAGTGCAACATATAAGTTTCTAAAATTTTTGCCAAAATATAACAGATAACATAATAAATTGAAAATATCAATAACCCCGTAATCTTTAAACCAAAATGCCGTAATTAATTCCAATATATGTCAATATACCTGTACTATTTATATTCCCGTAGATTAGAAGATATACCCGCGCATTTGCGGAAAATTACACGTATGAGTTTCAACAATTTTTGCCAAAATAAAGTTATGATGTAATAAATTGAAAATATCAATAATCCCTGAAAATATCAATAATAATAATGTTTAAACCTAAAAACCGTAATTGATATTATCCAATCAAAAATGCAATATCGGTGAAATTTATTTTATATACATATTTTTATTACTTAAATCGGAAAATATTTCATAAAAATCGTCCGTCGCATAAACACATGGGATTTAATTCCGTTGCTAAGTGACATGATATCATTTTCTTCAAATAAATCGGCGGAAAATATATCTTCTGCATAATGCTACTTCTATCGAATGTTTAATTGTTCGATTTTAATTAATACCTATACAACGCATGGTCTTAGAAACTCGAAACATAGACTAATTTTTAAGATAGGCTATTTCAAGACTACCCACAAAATTTCATCAAATTCGGCTCAGCAGTTCTCCCGTGATGATAAGACAAGCATACATACAGACAGACAGATTTTCAATTTTATTATATAGATTTACTTCTTATGGACGATAATAAGCTTACAAAAATGATTCATTTGAGAGAATTGACTGCTTATTATGTTCCTTTAAACGTATATTATTTCTAGAACGGCTCAGTATAACTCACTCTAACAATGATATGCATGAAATCAATTAGTCATTCGATAATATCCAGCTATTTTTTAAAACGTGTATGATCTTTGAAATGATTCAAGTTAGAGTTCTAAATAAAAATACATTTAATTTGAAATAGAAATTTATGTGCAAAATGATCATTTATGCACATTTTTAAATACTCCATTATAATCATAAATATAGCTAAAATGGTGGAAATTTTCCTGGACTGAGAAAATCAGATTGACTTTTATTGTTTAAAATAATTGCAACAAATACCATTCGGATTGATCAATTTATTCGAAAAGCATCTTTCATTCATTTAGTCACAAAGACAGACACATTCATCATTAAAATGATGACTTCGCATTTAACGATGGCCATAGCGTAATAATCCATCAAAACCCGAGAGAGGCTATACAAGATATTTCAGAAATAATGCACGACTAAATATCTATTTCATGATTGGAATGCCAATTGTAGAGATGCTTTAATTAATATAAACTATCACTGTATGAAAAATTTGTCCATGGATTTGACTTTTAGAAATATGTAAATATTTATACAAACCCTATATAAAAGTAAATTATAGATATATTTTCCATTGTTTAATAAGTCAAACAAAGCAGTGCCAATGTCACATGGTCAAGATTATCTGATTACCAAGATTACCATATCATTCACTGAAGCTGTCCCCGGGTAAGTGTCGATTGTATGAAAATCTTGCTAGTCAGGTACGCATTTATGTTTCTGAATGCGAATTTTATATAACAAACTTCAATTTTTGTAAGACCCCTGAAATATATATTTTTCCGTTTCGTTTGATCGAGCCAAAGTCGTTTTGCGTTCTATAACTTTGGAAAGTTTTTCAAGGACAATTTTGCATACCAGAATTCCGTTTTTGATTTTTAGACCTTTCTATGAATAAGGGACACATTTTTAATTAGAAATTCTTTTATAGAGGTTCCATTGAAAAAGTTAAATTTTATGCTTTTGTACTAAAACGTGTCGAGTAACTAGAATTGCCAAAATTTGAAAGTATATATTGTTTGCAGCATTTTACTTTCCTTACAAAACATGGTAATGTAAATGAAAAGTATTGGAATCATGTCAACAATCACAACTGAGTTTTCGACGGATCTACACATATTTTGGGACCTTTAGAACATGATAAAACTGTTTTAGCATAACGTATCTTTGTGTGTGTGTGTGTGTTTGAAATATATATCCACTCTAACTCAAAAACAAATTCACCCAATTTTATAAAATATTATACGTAAGTCCCCTTCGGGCTACCCTTGGGCTGATTTAGTTTTGGCACGATTCCTGAAAAAAGAACCTACTTGTTTTTATTAAGTTATCCGCAAAAATCGTCAAAATCTGAAATAAAAGATTAGGTATACTCAAATATATAATTTAAATGCGTGTTTATACGTAATTTTGGACGATGAAAATAATAAGATCAACCCCATTACTCAAGAACTAGCAATTATTGAGATATTTTAGTTTTTTGCATTTTTGCTACGCCGGCAAATACGTCCAGATTCCCAATGAAAACTAAAATTTAATTAAGAATGCAAATTCATTATCATTTCAAATAATTACGGGTGTTATTTTGCACAATTAAACTCAGCTCAATGAATTGTTGACGAAATACAGAGAACATTAATTAGAGTCTGTAAGGTAAGTAATGTGCTACTCACATCATATTTTTTTAAATTGGAATCATAGATCTATCTGTGATCAATCGTTCAAGATATAGTTAGTTGTGCTTTATTTCTTAAACACGCGGTATAACGCATTAATGCATTTTGTTGCTATTAGAAACGTCTTTAAGAAAACCTGAAAAGTAAGACTAAAAGTTTTTAAGAATATCTCTCATTTTATTTACAAAATATAAAATTTCAGCCAAAGTTCAAGATCAATACTCTTTAGATTCGGTCCCGCAGAACAACTTATATGTTTCTCTGTACCCTACTTATCCCCAGACGACACAAAAGAATAGCACAACAGATGTTTTCGGCACCCAGTGCCTTGAAATCCTGTCATGTTCATGTTTATTTTTCTCGGTCTGTAATAGGATGGAACAAATCTTGCTCGTTTATTTTACTTTTTGGAAACTTTGCTTGCTATGCATTAGGGGAGATTTCGGCGAGATAGCTACGACTATTTACCATGTTTGTTTACTTGTGGAATTGGGGAATTTCTGGATAAATTTCTGAGTGTAAAACAGTGCGCATTGTTTAGGATACACCATTTCTGTATCGCCGCTAATGAGCCTAGGGTTGGTTTCTTCATTTGGGGTTTCTTTAAATAAGGTTTAGGGTAGAGCGTTATTTATTTATTCAGAATTCAAACTATGCACACGAATATATTTGCGATGAAGTAAAAAATCTGAACTAAGAGTATCGAAATTATATTTTATATGCGCAGTTTGAGAAAATATGCAATAACTTAAAAATAAATGATAGAAAAATAAAGAAATTATAGTAAATTACACAAAGATATAGTAACAAAATGCAGAAATAAGTATTGGTAAAAATAAAAATATATAATAGAAATATATACAGACTGGACTAATGGAAAATTACAGAACAAATAATAGCAATATGCAAAAAGTAATAATAGATAAATTAGAAATATATAATAGAAAAATGCAAAAAGAAATAATATCAAAAATCCAAAAGGAAAAAGTAGTAAAACACAGAAAGAAATAATGGTAAAAATAGAAAAAAATAATAGAATAGTACAGTGAGACATAACAAAAATATACAGAACAAATAATAGCAAAATACAAAACTTAATAATGGGAAACATAGAAAGAAATAATATAACAAAGAAATAATAGCAATATACAGAAATAAATGATGAAAAAAACATAAATAAATAATAACAAAGTACATAAACAAAAATAATAAATATACTGAAAATAACAATATCATCAGAAAAATATTATCTAGTTCTGTTTTATATTCTTGAACATGATTTTTTTTTGTGGAGCTCATTTTTGTGTCAAAAATCATAGAACCTGAAGAAGTCTAAATAACAACAACCTGACGAAGTACAATAATAACCTGAAGAGGTATAAAAAACTGAAATCAATGTGATGCATAAATATCCGTAAAATAAATATAAATAACATTCAATGGATATATATGTGAACTATTGTGAAACTAATAAAGAATACTTTTCTAAAATCACCTATCTCTCACATGTCGGATACGGTCACACATTGAACTATTATGGCGGTTATCAGCTTTTCTAAAATTCAAGTACATCATACACTTTTTCTCCTTCAGATTTCAAATCAAAATGCAACTGCTGGTGTTTAAGACCTTCTGATTTCTTTTACATTTTATGCAGGATATCATATTTTTTTTCTATCACTCTACGTGAATTGAAACCGATGTCATCAAAATTCCAATATTTGTATTATACCTCAGCTGTTCAATGTATCGAACCTGCAGTGTTGTGGTTGAGACTCAGCCCGTCCGACCTACCAGAAAGGCGAACCTGCAGTGTAAAGTTGCTCAAGCGCTATTGTAAAAGAAACTCTATTTCATTGGAGAATCAAACCATCAATGTATGATAGCAAGGCAAGGGTCTGTGATTTGAGCTAATTGAGCTAATAAGATACTCATTTCTTCTATATTTAAAGTGCGCTTCTACACGCATATATTTTCAACTTATCACTTTTTATTAACGCAAATATGAAAGAAAATATATATCACGTGGTGGACTAAAATAAGGTACTCAAAAAATACATTTTAGAAGATGCTTCCTGCGCTGTTTCAAGAACTGAATTAAGCCATGAAATGTCGTTTAATTCTAATACAGTATATTTTTAGGGCTTTTTTTAAATAAAATCCATTAGTGATTGTTAACTCGCGTGCAATCTGTTATCTCTTTTCTTTAAACGAATTAAGTCCTTCAGAACTAGAAATGTTCAGATAATTTCATAAATTACTAAACTGTAAATGTAATTTTGATTTCCTTTTTCTTCTGTAAACGCTATGTTGTTTCCTTTAAACATTTTAATCATGGGATTTTCAAATGGAAATCGTTCATTTTAAATTCAGAATTGCAAATAACTTTATTTCTCGATAACTGGGTTATCTGCTATCGTATTCTAGCTTTTAAGAAAATTATTTTAACCTGATTTGAAGTAACATTTCTTATTATTTGTGTTAATTGTAGTATGTCTACGTTTCACTAAAGCGAATGCATGTTATGTATAGTACAAGCACGTAAGTTTATTAAAACATCTATAAATTTTAAATAGCTTAAGTACTACACACATACACATTGTATTTTAAGTTAAATCATAATTTTTAATTGAATCAATTTACAGAAATGAAAACTGAATCATAAACTTGAACTCCATAAACTTGAACATCTTGAACGTCATAGAATAAATTCTTTACAGCTCTTGGAAAAAATTACTGCCAAACCACAAAATTTGTAAACATGGGAATCGGAAAGAAATTCTTAAGAAAGGAAAACTTATACTAAACATAAAATGCACTAAACTTAAAACTTAACTTTCATAAAATGCACTAAAACTTATACTATACATAAAATGTATCGACGGTGCAATTTACAGAGGCCAGCAGCAATAAATTTCTGAGAGGGTATTCTTATTTTTTAATAATCACAGAAAGCAGACTATTTCTCGATTTTTTAAGGCGACATCAGCGAAAAATTAGATTGATTTATATATGAATCAGTATGCATTGTAAGGTTAGGAGTAAGATTTTTTGAAAAATGATATTATTGGGAAAAATTAACTGATTTGCACGGATGCATTTGAGTTAACCGGTAAAGAGAAACTAGATATATTCAGAGAGATCGCGTTTATAAAAGGCAATTTATGATATTTTAGACACTACTTAGGACATTTACACTATTGAAAGGTGTCCTCTTTAGGGAAAATAATATCTCGAAGAGATCTAACATGTATGCAGGATAGAATCCCATTGGTCATAACTCGTCGTGAATAAAAACCTTAGACAAAAGACTTAGGATTCGGTATAACTCTAATTCCTCTAATATTCAGATATTTCTGCCCTACTATACTTTAACGATTGCGTTTCTAGATTGTTGTGAAGAACTACTGTCTTAGCGGCATAGACCTGCAGATATCCATCTGTCCAGACGTCGCTTTTGTTCACTGAAGAAGACGATTCTCTATCTCACAATCTAACACTCAGATTTCTGAACACGACACATTTATTACATTGTATTCCAAAATTGCATTTGAACTTTTATCGAACTCAAATTTAACTTTGAATATAATTTAGCTGAACTTTGGTTGAACTGTAGCTGAACTTTTGCTAAAAATGTCCATATATAAAAATTTTTAGCAAAATGTCAACTATTTTTCTCAAGTATCCGTAAATAAAGAAACTTTACGTGGAAACACGTATTAAAATGCAAAATGTCCGCAGAAACATAAATTTTGTTTTCTTAAGAACTGACTTCAGAGAACAACTTGTCAGCCTCACACTACCGCATGTATCGTACTCAACACTAAAGAATATCGAAACAGATGTCTGGGGCACTCCTGTCTTGTAACTCAGGATTAGCTCGTTTTACTTTCTTCAGTAATAAGATGAAGAAAATTTTGCATTCTTTTTACTCTGAGAAACGATTTTATGTATGCATTCATGAAAACATCTAAAGGTAACAAATATTTTCTTTGTTTACGGTTGGAATTGGAACATCTCTGTACGGATATATGCGTATAAGTGTTTATATTTTGTTACCGAGATATACGATTTTTAATTTCTCATACTATATAATAGAGAAATTATTAATTTCGCGAACATTTTCGCATTCAAGATTTTGATGCCAGCAATTACATTTCAATCCCAGCAATTGCATTGGAATACCTTACATTCCTTTCCGAAAAGAAACATCAACACTTTGCAGCAACTAACATAACAATTTGCTTAATTCACCTTATTTACGCAGCCTTTTTAATTGTGGATATTGTACACCATATTATAGTTTTTTGTCCGAAAGCTAATTTTATAATGTAAATTTTAAAGTTGACTACTAATTCGAGCCGATATTCATGCTTTGGTTCCTCAATGGACGTTCAGTTATGCTAATTACCACTCCTGCCATATAAGAAATTCACTTAAATCATCTTAAGAAGACAGGGCAGCTATAACCTATTAAATGTAGCCAAGTTTGAAACGGTTTTCAGAAGTCAACTGTTTAATATGAACCTACTTAAAAATTAAATATTTAAAGGGATTTTTTCATTGAAATCACTGAATACTATTGAATACTTTAATAAATATTATTAGTGAAATTCGTGCATAATATTGCTTAAAAGTAAGCGATAGTTTTTAAAATTTTATATTTAGGCATGTATAAATTTAAATAATTATTATGCCGCAACAAAAATTATTTAACCATTTCGAATTTTTGAACTAGAAAATTATTGTTATTTCCAATTATAGGGCTTTTATTAGGAATTTGTGCTAAAAAACCTGTTTTTAACTTATTTCTTAAATATTATGACAAATATTTGTTACTAGATACAGCAAAAATACCGATTTCTGTATCACTTTACTTCTACTCAGAAAATTACGGATTAATTTAATCATTTATTCATGATATAGTAGGAGAAAAGTAAAATAAAAAACGTGTTATAAGATACACACTGTTAAATGTCCAAGGCAAGCATCAAAGCAATAAGTTTAAAAATTTATTTAAGAAACAATTTAAGATAGAATGAAAGTAAGGCAAAAATTATTTGATATCAAGGTTTCGGAATTTATATGATTATAAAATGCAATTAGACCTTATAAAATGCCTTATTTCATAATTTTAAATGTGTGTGAGCCTCTTAATACTCAGTAAAAACGTGTCATTCTTGCACTACAACTTCAAAAACGCTAAGAACGGAGGATTACAATATATAGAGATATTTTGCGCAAGCGTTTCTATTGTTACTGCCGTGTGGATGTTTATTTTTTCTTGGTCTCTAACAAGATAGACTCAATCTTAGTAGTTTTTCTTTACTCAGTGACTCTGCGCTTTGTATTAGGGAAAAACTCCGATATGTAACGACTGATTTGATTGTTTGTGCTTGGAAAGGGTACATACCCGTTGCAAGAGATGGAGTATTGTTAGTGACAACCATTTCTGTTCTGCAACTAATTGGACAGGGGCAATACAGTCGTGTCTTTCCTTCAGCAAATTCATACCTGATATTAATTTATGTGTTATTCATGTGGTGATCTGTATATGTAAAATTGAAAATTTATTTGTTTATTTATTTATTTATTCCGTATTTCAATCAGTAGTTTTCTTCGGATTTTTAAACTGAGTGTGGCTACTATCTGAGTCACTGCAGATAATGATATAAATATTTAAAGTTTGTGGTGGCTAAAATATCTTTTACAGTAATAGCATTATGCAAATTATTTATTTACCCTAAACTTTATTCAGTGATATATTTGATAGTTACATTAACGTGATTTATTTAATTGATAAAAAACATCCGTGATCGATAAAAACATCCACGATTCATTTAATTAATAAAATATCCGTGATTGATTTAATTGATAAAAAACATCCATGATGTATTTAATTGAAAAATCATCCGTAACGTATTAAATTGATAAAAAACATCCTATGTGGCACGTTTCGGCAGAATCCGCAACTAAATTATAAATTTCCTATAAAATCTTGTTTAATATTTCAATTACCTTTCAGGATGGCATGGACGCGAATACCTTCAGAGATTTTTCACGTAACATAAAATAGAGCAAAATTGATATACCAACTTGATAATATTTCGGTGCATGCTAATTGTTTCTCCATTTCTGGATGAACCACAAGTTTAATGGATCTGAATTTATTGAAACACAAGTTATAGAACATTTTAAGTTGAAACTTTAATCTCACTTTTGAATAAAAAATATTTTAAACAACGCGAAATATCGGATGAACTTACAAATTGTGCGTGGAATTAATTTCTACATTTAGGTGATTCGTTTAAAAATGCTTTTCATTATTTATATACTAGCCGTCTTTGGCGACCAGCCTATTAGCTACCCTTGAAAATTCTGACTGTGGCACACTCGCTGGAGCGACCTACCAGAAAGGTGTAAGGTAACTCTTTGGACGGCCAGGAAGTGCCACAAAATTTCGACTGGAACACATTGGGTGAGACATCTTCAGGGACAGTACCATCCCTCCCCTACCACAAACCTCTTGGAAGGACTTACCGATACACATGTTTAACGTCATCGTACTCCGCGTGAACACGGCGGCAGTTTTGGGTATCGAACCAGGGTCTACCGAGTGCAATTCCCGCGCGCTAACCACTGAGCTACTTTGCCCTCCGCGACAATCTCCATAACTTTCTTTTTATTCACCCAATTTAGACCGGAACCCAGTGGGGGGAGACATCTACAGGGACCATACCCTCCTTCCCCTACCACCAACCTCTCGGAAGGACTTACGGACCCACATGTTTAACGTTAAATACATCGCCACAATTAAGTTTTTACAATACAATAATACATCGCAATCAATACATCGCCACAATTAAGTTTTTACAATACAATAATACATCGCAATCAATACATCGCCACAATTAAGTTTTTACAATACAATAATACATCGCAATCAATACATCGCCACAATTAAGTTTTTACAATACAATAATACATCGCAATCAATCCATCGCCACAATTCAATCATTTAAAATATCACTCTAACTTGATGCAACGGCGTGACGTCGCCCCCATTCTGCGCGGGGCTGTCGGGGAAGAATCGGATCTTCGTCGAAAAGCCGAGCAAATTGGCCGAGAAATATGAAATTAAGCGTCTTTAAAATTGCGATCCTGCAAGCAATTTTCATTATTTCTTGACCAGATTGGACTTGTAAGAATGCCAGATATTTCAGCTTTTTAAAAATGTAAATTATTAGTCGAAATTATGAGTACTTTTTACTATGCGAGAATTTAAAAACCAAAAATCGGTTTTTTTTAGCCAAAAGTGACTTTTGTTTTAAAAAAATATTAGAATTTGTCCCTGAGATTTGAAATTTATATATTTGTGCTCGCAATTGTCTGCTCTTTTCGGTGGTGTGATTTATTTTTTCTACGACGTCTGGATCCTGGAGAAAAAAGGGCAAAAATGGCAAAAAAAGGTCGAAATCGAATAAAACATTAAATAACAAAAAAATAATTAAAATTTTAAAAATCGGTTTTCGGGTGTCCCCTTCCCCCCCCCCCCTCCCCGGGTCTCCGATTGCCAAATTTCGTAGCTCTCCGACGCGTGGTCGCTGAACGTATCGTGTATAAGACAGACATTGCCTCTTATTATTTAAGACTAGCCGCCTTTCGCTACCCTTGAAAATTCTGACCATGCCAAACTCGCTGGCGCGACCTAATAGAAAAGTGTAAGGTAATTATTCGAACGGCCAAGAAGTGCCATCTAATTTAAACCGGAACCCAGTGGGGGAAGCATCCGCAGGGATCGTACCCTCCTTCCCCTACCACCAACCTCTCAGAAGGACTTACGGATCCACACTTTTGACGTGATCGTACTCCGCCTGAATACGGCGGCAGTTTTGGCAGTGGCGGGAATCGAACCCGGGTCTACCGTGTGCAGTTCCGTCGCGCTAATTTAAATTTTATAAAGACCATATGCTAAGCTCTTAATTCCGAGTTGTCAAGCTCTTAATTCCGAACATTATTGTCGGAACAGGAATTGCCCATCCTTCAGGAAAGAATTGGCCATGCATATTAAATATATAGACTATGGGAATTCTGAGACTCTTTTATAAGAAATTTATCTTTATTAGGAGGTTACTGGAAATTTATATATTTTGCTAATAATGGAATTTTTAGATTAGTTAATAATGTTGTTTAATTGTAAAAATGTTTTCCTGAATGATCCCCTTGGATAGCGGGTGTTGTTAATTTGGTTTTAATTAATATAGTTGTTTTTAATGGGTGATATTTAATTATAACTTTGTTTAATTGACCTTCAGGTATCCATATGTTGGATTTCGGGGAAGAATAATTTTTATATAGTTTATTTGATATTTATAATGGATGGAGGATGAATTAGGTTTTTATTAAAATTTGATAATTCTGATTTATTATTTATGCCGAATCAGGTATTTTAGGAATAGGTGATATTTTGCATTGTATAAATGCTATTTATTTGAGTTGATGGAAGTCATCAATTTGTTTATATCAATAAGGTTTTTGCTTTTCACTGGGGATCAGTTTTTGGTTTTTGTTTTGTGGTGTCGGTCTTATTAATTGTTTCTAATGGCTATTCAGCTTAGTTCCTATGGTTGGTTTAATAACGTTTATGGTAATATTTGTTTATTTGCTTGTTCTTTGAAATAATGTTTTTGGAACAACTGATTAAGTTTATTTTGATGTTTTTTTGATAATTATTGAATTTATTTGGTGATAATTTGGCCTGTTTTTATTGTTTGTTAGAATTTGATTACTTTTGAATTATATATTTGTTTATTTTCCCGTATAATGATACGGATGTCTGTATGCGCTTGTGACTGCCGTGGCCGGGTACCCCAATTTTGACAGTTACTATTTTACCCGCAAAATAATGCGGAGGCTTTGTAGGCCTTTTGTAACCTGCCTTGGCCAGACACCTCTTTTAGTTAAAATAAATTTTGGACCCTTGGGGTGGGGATGATGGATTTCCTTTCTCGACCGTGGGGTAAACTGCTTTTCGCCATTCGTGGCGAGCGCCACGGTCCGAGTTTTCAAGCCCTTAATTCCATCATCCTCATTCCATCGTTCCGCCATTTAAAATATCCATAAAATTAAAATATCCATTTAAAATATCCATAAATTGAAATATCCATTTCAAGTGCAACACCTACTCCTGCTCCTGCCACTAAACCTACATATGCTACACTACTACTTCAGGGGAAGGATAGAAGTAAGAACAACACACAACTTAAGGGAGATCTTCTCTCCCTTAATTGTCCCCCTGAAGTCCGCATTAAAAACATTTCAACGATGAATAATGGGACATTGAAAATTACATGCGGAAATGCTGATGCTGATGCACTGTTACCTAAATTTATTAATTCTACAATAGGAGAAAGATTTAACATACGCAAGCAACCGGACAGAACACAGACTCTCATCATGTTTAATGTCCCCGACTATTTTGAAGAAAAGGATGTCGAGCTTCTTATCTCCCGCAGCTTTCCACCCAAGTTACTCAAGGAAATCAAAATTATCAGAAGATTTAAAAATAGACAGGGTTCCTACAACTGGGTCTTCTTACTGGACATCACCTCGGTTAAATTTCTGCTTGATCTTGGGAAGGTGTTTCACCATTTTCATTATTTTCTGATAAAAAAATATATTGCACTACAGATCTGCTACAAATGCCAGGGATTCGCCCACACAGCTAATTACTGTACGTGGACGTCCGGCAATTGCAGCAACTGCACTAAAAGCGATCATACACACAAAACTTGCAAAGCAAAAAAAACGACATGTGTAAATTGCACAACAGCAAATGAAGCTGATCCTAACTTGAACTGGCCTACCGACCACAACTCCAGAGACCGTTCAAAATGTTGTGCTATGCAGCGAGAACTATCCCGTATTCACGAACTCCAGAAAAATGGATAGGTCTTCTCACAATGTGAACTTTTGATCTCCTTTCTTTTGTTGTATTCAAGACTTTTTTTATTTGTTGCTTATTTTCATGTTTTATATATTCATTTGTTTATAATGTTGTTTGTTGTTTTTATGTTGTATCATATATATGTTTCCCTTCTTTCCCCTCCTCTGGATTCTGGCATTTTTCTTCGCTTATGGTTCTGACCTTTCTACAATTTAACGCTAACCACTCATTATCCGCCCACAACAACTTGTTCCAATTTGCTAATGAACATTCCTTTGATGTCGTTAGTCTTCAGGAACCGTATGTCGGCAATGTCTCCCTTCTTTCCCCCCTGGGGGAATTAAACAATTTCACTCCCTTTCAAAAAAAGCCGTTATACTTATTTTCAACACAAATCTAAAAGCTGTACTTAAGTACCAATCTAATTCATTTGTCCTTGTCGAGCTATTACTCCCTGAAAATAAAACCCTTAACCTTATTTCACTTTACTTTCCACCACATGATTCGATCCCTGACCTGATTTCAGAATTTACCTCCTTGGACTTCCTGTCCTCAAACTTCCTTATCCTTGGAGATTTTAATGCCAGGGCCCAGATGTGGGGATACAGTTTCATTGATCACCGAGGGTACAACATTATCGATTTTTGCCTTGCTAACAATCTTATTGTGCTTAATAATCCTAAACGTGGTCCAACATTCTGTTCCCCCTCCGGTAAAGGAAACCCTGATCTTTCGCTAACATCATTTGGATTTTATGACTTTATTCAAAATTGGGAGATTCTCCCGAGTGAATCCTTTAGTGATCACAAATTTGTCAAAATTACACTTGATGTCAACCCCTCTTTAGATAATTCATTCTACCTTAAAACAAACTACGGTCTTGGCAAATTTATATACAACTTTAAATCTCATATCAAAACCTTCTCCCAGGCAATTGACAAAATATCCGATCCCCCTTCTCTTAACAACTTTATAAAAAATTTTATAGAAACTACCCAATCATGTGCCTTCAAATATATTAAGAAAAAGAAGACATCGAGACGACTTATTAAATGGTGGAATAGTGAACTTTCTACATTCCGTAATTACGTCACAGCGCTCTTTAAGCGCATCAAGTCACTCGAGAGAATCTCCGCTCCCTCGGATCAAATTTCAGAGGCCAAAATTAAATATAAACTTAACAGAGCTAAATTCAAAAAACTTATTAACAAAGCCAAAAGGGATTCCTGGAATAAATTCTGCACCAATTGCTCTTCCAAATTCGGTTCTCAATTTAAATTCGCCTTTCAAAAACAGAATAAATTTAACAATATTAACTTACAATTCCCTAACGAAATTAATCTCGACTACAGTTCCAAAATTCAACGTCTTTTGGACCACACTTTTAAAGAGGATCCTTTTTTTACAGGTTTCCCATTAACTTCGAACACCCCTGGGGGTTTGGGTCCTGTTTCTGATGAAGAGCTCTCACTTGTTATAAATCATCTTCCCAATGGTAAATCTCCCGGTATTGACCTTCTAGACTTCAAAATCTGGAAATCACTCTACAATTCTTTCCCCTTTTTATTTTCCAAATTATTTAATCTATGTTTCCAATTTTGTTACTTCCCCGAATGTTTACGTAATGCGAAAATCCTATTTCTTAATAAACCTGGAAGAGATCCCTCTCTTATAACCTCATATCGTCCTATCTGTCTCCTACCTACATTTGGAAAAATATTAGAAAAACTTTTTGTAAACAGATTAAATTATTGGATCGTTAACAATGAGGCTCTTCATCCGTTACAATTTGGGTTTCGGGAACTCACGAGCTGTGAGGATGCTGCCCACAGACTAATCTCAGTTATCAAAAATTTTAAACCTGGACACTTCGTGTCTCTTACCACTGTGGACATCTGCGGAGCATTTGACTCCCTAAATTGGAATATTTTACCCTCTACTCTTCAAGCAATCAATTTACCCCCTGGATATTGTAACTTTATATATTCATACCTTGACACCCGATATATTTCTTATTCCGATGGTATATTTTCCTCCTCTAAAATTATCTCTTCTGGTGCTCCACAGGGATCCGTCTTATCGCCTCTCCTGTGGAACATCTATTTCAATAAACGTTTACTCCTTAATGATGACAAAAATTATATACAGGCCTTCGCAGATGATCTGGCAGTGGTGACCTTTGGCGACTCTCTCCGTTCCATCTCCGCTAACACCAATTCCATCCTCTCCTCTGTTTCCGACACTCTTGCTTTTCTTTTACTTAAATCCTCCCCTGACAAATCCCAGTGCATCATCTTCAATAAAATCCGTGCTAAAAGACGCCTGAACCCGCGTATCAAAATTCTTAACTCCCCCCTTAAAATTACCCGACATCTAAAATACCTTGGAATCCTTATAGACGACAATTTAACCTGGAGCCCACACATTTTCTACTTAAAGGAGAAATGCTTTAAGCTCTCTTCTACATTTGGGAAAATCTCGGGAAATAACTGGGGTATAAATAAAGCCTACCTTAAAATCTGGTACTTGGCGGTCATTGAAAAAATTATCACTTATGGCTCAGGGGTGTGGGGTAAAAACCTGACGGGGGCACAAACTAAGAAACTTCTTTCTCTTCAAAGGATTTTCCTGTTGAAAATTTGTTCCGGATTTAGAACAACTTCCAGCATTTCTCTTTACTCCATTACCGGTATCCCCCCGGTTCACCTTGTCATACAAAACCTTCATAAAAAATTTCAGTTTTGGAAAAATCACGTTGACCTTTTTCAAACTCCTTCCCTCCCTTCTCCTTTTTTGTTTGATTCAAACACCCCTTCCTCTGGCCTTTTACCCTGTCACCGTATTGTTAACATCCCTGTTCGAAATCCCACGACATTTTCTGACATTAACATATATACTGATGGATCGAAAACGGACAACAATATTGGATATTCTATTTGTATTTTCAAACTAAATAACCTCCTTGAAACATTTACTTTTAAACTTAAAGAAGGTAATACAGTTTTTCAAGCTGAGATCTCAGCTATTAACTTTGCAATTCATTGGGCACGTGATAATCAACTCAAAGTTAATATTTTTACGGACAGTCTGTCCTCTCTTTTGGCCCTCAAATCTGTCAAAAATAAGTCTAAATTTCTTAGTGAAATTAAACTTTCGGCCCTTTCGAACTCCAAATTTATTAACCTCCAATGGGTTAAGGCCCACATTGGTACTTTGGGAAATGAAGTTGCTGATTCCTATGCCAAAACTGCTGCCCTTTCCGGTACTCCTACACATGTTCCTTTTCCTTATTCCTTCTTGACCACTTCAATCATTTCTCCTTAAATCCTGGCAAAACCAACTTGATGAATACATCTCTCCCCGTTCTCACGACCCTGCCCGTATCCTCAGCTTCCTCCCTTTTGTAAATACCCGTACCCTAATCTTTAATAAATACGTCATATATTTTATTACCGGCCACGGACCATTTCTTGACTACCTTTATTTTTTCAAACAAAAATCAACCTCAAATTGCCCATGTAACTCCTTTGGAGACGTAGACCATTATGTATTTTCCTGTCCCTTTTCAAAAAACTTCCACTTAAAAAAACCCTTATCTAAATTTACAGCAGCTTGGTTTTCCAAAGTATGTACTAATTCACTCCTTAACAAATTGAAGAACTGTATCCTTGTGGCAAGAGATGTCTCTAACAGAGTTAAATGACCGGTCTGTGGGTTTCTGTCTTCTTTCAATGTCTGGTGATCAATGAACTTTGCTACTGTTCCGGGGTATTTTTCTTATTTGTTTTGCTCATTTTGAATGTCCTTGTCCCTTGCTCTGACGTATTCTGTCCGGACCTCTTGTCCTTGTCCCTTGTTTCATTTTATGGACCAGTGTCTTGTGTTGTCCCTGTATGGTCCATGCACAGTTTATGTTTACTGATAACTATCAGATATTGTCATAAATTTATTGTCATTGGAAATTATGTAAATATATAGATAATGTACAAACCACAGATACAAATTCTAATATTTAAAAGTAACCAAGTAAATGTTATAACTACTTACCATAAAATATTATTGTCTACTTGTCCTTCATCATAAATACTGTTTATCTAATCAATATTGTATCATAAGTTAAAAATGTTAACAAGAAGAAACTTATGTCAAAAATATAGCCTTGAATTGTTCCCTATAAGGCATTTTGTTAAAACTTGTCCCTTTCCAATGTAACCTCCCTTTTTGAATTTCAATAAACGCTCCGCGGCTGCTCGGTGTCCGTGGGGGACGGTCTCCGTTAACAAAAATTTTTCCCGGCCATCCACCCAGCTGCTCTAAGTCCTCGGACGAGTCGGATGGTCAGGGCTTTCGGACCCACATGTTTAACGTGAAATACATCGCCGCAATTAATTTTTTACAATACAACAATACATTACGCCACAATAATACATCGCAAACAATATCGCCACAATTCAATCCACCATAATTCAGTCATTTAAATTTTATAATGACCATATGCTAAGCTCTTAATTTCGTAATTTTCTTCCCTATTGCTTATTTAGAATCGCGACGTCACCTCCACCTTTCCTCCTGCTGGACAAAAAACTTCTGCGGGGGGGGGGGGGGGGGGGGGGGGGACGTGGGTGAAGGAGTTCATTCGCGGATTGCCGAGAATTTGAAATTCGGAAAATTTAAAATTTCGATCCTGTGACCCATTTTAATTATCTCTTGACCAGATTGAGCTTGTAAGAATCCCTGATGTTTGAGCTTTCTAAAAATGTAAATTATTAGTCGAAATTATGAGTAATTTTTACGATGCGAGAATTTAAAGACAAAAGTTCGTTTGTTTAAGCCGAAAGTGACTTTTGTTTTAAAATCTCTAAAAAATAGTACAAATTGAAATTGAGATTTGAAATTGATATATTTTTATTCACAATTGCCTTCTCTTTCCGGTGGTGTGATTTGTTTTTTCCTACGATGTCTGGATGGTAGAGAAAAAAGGGCAAAAAAGAAAAAAACGGTCGAAATCGCATAAAACATTAAATAACAAAAAAAAATTAAAATTTAAAAAATCGGTTTTCACGTGTCACTCCCCCCCCCCCCCCACCCAGGTCTCCGATTGCCAAATTTCGTAGCTCTCCGACGCGCGGTCGCGAAACGTATAGTGTATAAGACAGACACACAGACATACAGGCACACGGACATTGCCTTTTATTATTTAAGATGTGTATATACACTGTAATTCTGAAAGTTTTGTGTGTATGAATGTATGTATGCATTTATGTCATTCCAGGTTTACAAATCCGCCCCTTTTATCTCAACTCAAGAATTTTGATTGAGTTTCGAATATTTTGAGGACACGATAGATAAGAATGAAATATAATTCTATTGTTGAAATCTACAGACACCAGTTTATCCAGGAGAAAATGGAACATACAGAAAAATGTTTAAATATAATGGAGTATTTTTAATGAAAAATACATTATATATGTGATACTTGATTTCTTAGATGCTCAGACCTGAAGAGGAATCTAATCGAAATTAACCTCCAACTTAAGCCTGGTGCTATTCGTTTTATTTTTCAGCTTGCTGGCCGTGTTTTAATGGGTTATTTTATTGTTTTAATGTTTTGTCATTGATTGCTTGGTATTAATTATTAATCAATTTGTCTTTGTCTCTCTATCTTTCTATATATATATATATAGAGAGAGAGAGAGAGAGAGTATAATCACACACATACACACACGTATATATATATATATATATATATATATATGTATGTATGTGTGTGTGTTTGATTATACTCGTATATATCTATATATGAGTTTATAATCATCTCATTTGTGCTCTTTAATTCATGACCTCCTCGTAACCTAATATTGTACTCTATTACAGTTATTTTTATTTTTTCTCAAAAAATTCTATCATATATCTATTACATTATCTGCACGTTTCCAATTTTTTCTGCATAAAAGGGTCAGTGTAGGGTGCAATAATAGAATTATATGGTTACTCTTATCTCTCGTGTTCCCAAAATATACTCAACAGACAGAAAAATAATGGGCTCGTTAATTAAGCCAATAACTTTTGAATATTTTTTATTTCTTTACTTTCAAAGCTGAAATAAATGGTAACATCGACCGCAAAGGTAATAGCCTAAAACTAGTTTGAAATGTGAAAAATTACAGTCTTACGCTGATGTTAATTTAATTCTATGATAAAGTAGTTGCGGATGGATAAATTCCATTTCGATAATTTTATGACAGATCTGGAAAAGTTCCAAAGCGTCGAATCTTTTTTCATTGGCATTGAATTTTATACCCATATCTACGTGTGTAAATAGAAAGAGAATATTAAACTATTTGAAATTACGTTTACATAAATTTGTTCAAGGTTCTTAAATTGTGTCGTACGTTCCATTGTATTTTTATTTATGTATTAGATTGTTCACACAGTTTTTTACATTTTTTCACATCATCTGTGTATTTTTAATTTCAAATTACACATGAAATATATATCAGTCGAACCACTTAATAGTTTAAATATTTGTAATTTTAATAGCCATTTTATAGATCATTTCAAATTACAATCCAGTAGAATGCATATATTGGCTTGATATTGACCGTAAATGTAGATAAAATACTGGACGGATATGAAAATGAAAATAATGGTTTCCAATATTGTCTGGCTATTTGAAATCAATATTGGTACACTAATATATCCACAATAGATAATTAGTATTGGTTACGAATTTATTCCAACTATTGGAAATATTGTAAATGTAACGCCATAATAATCGCGATATTGCAATGCAAGTATCTAGCCAATGTTGGTGGCCAATTAATACCATAATATTGACGGTACATTAAAACTATTTCGAATTGAACTCCAAGAGTTACAATATTTAGCTGGGATCGGTTGCTGGAATATTCTCCAAATATTGGAAATATCTCCAATGTAACGGCGATATTGGAGTAAAATTGTGATACCAATATCTAGTCAATGGATGCGGCAAATGACTCATCCTCATTAAAGGTTTTACATCAGAAATATTTTCGATGAAGCACCAAAATATTTAATACTGACATAAAATTGGACATGCAACTAAGAAATAATTCAAGAGCATGTGTTTTACTATGCTGTTCTACTGGTATTTTGATTTATTTTCTAAATTAAATATACGGTATGTTAAATATATACTGCATCAAACACATTCGATTTTCTATTTTAAGACAAAATTATATAAATATTGTGACGAAACATATTTTTGTCACTTTATAGCACTTTACAAATTGTGTATAATCATGAAAGAACTAAATTAAAATCAATATATTAAATTTAGAATATCTAACAATAATAATAAAATAATAATAATAATATATAATACTAAATTTAGAAATACAAAATTAAATTTATTTCCCTATAATTCAAATATTAATATTATATCGATATTTTAATTCAATTAACAAAAATGCAATCGCTTCGAAAGTTTTCCAGTTTTACAGAATGTAATTTTATGCGTGACGTAAAATGAATAAAAATGTCCTCACTTATTAAGCCAAAAGTTTTTGATAAATGACTTCCGTTTGATAGTTGAGAGATAAAAAAGACCCAGTGGATTCAACTTTAATTAGTAAAACGATTTAGGAGTATGAAAAGAGAATTCAATAATATATGCTAATTTCATGCCATGAGATAGTACTTGTGAAAAGTTAATAATGAATGAACTTTTATTTTAAAAATATTTTTAACTCTAAAGTAGTACGAAAAGCAAAAACAATTTTTCTCCATTCTTTCTACGTCAATAATATGCCATTTTGCTTTATTTTAGTTAAATGAGCATCATCAAAGTTAAATTGAATAAAAAATGTACCGCTCTTTGGCGTGTAAAATTTATGAGAAATCCTCAGCGAATTTATCTGATATCCTAAGCTCTCTACATGATGGCGTAGCATGACTCAGTCAAAGGATGACGTACTATTTATTATAATTTTGGAAACCTATTTTCAGAATAAAAATATATAGATTTAAAACGTAATAGTTCCGTAGTAAAATATCGAGAAGTCGAGGAAGACTTAAAATAAAATCTGATAAAGAGAACTATATTACTAATATACAAAGTTTTAATTAGATTCCGGATCTCATATGCCTGGGAGACATGGACAATGACCTTAAGAATAAAAAATGCACTGTAAACACTTGAATAAAATGTTCTAAAGAAATGTTCTATGTAATATTTGGTGGTATACAGACAAATAGAATGTGGCGTCGGTGGTTTAAAGTTGAACTATACTACTTATTTAAAGAACCAGTTACTGTTGAATATGTAGAAATACAATGAATGAAATGAGCTAGACACCTCATCCGAATGGTCGACGAAATGGGTACTAAATACTTAGAGTTAAGACTTGGAGATAAACTAAATGTCATATGAATTAACTGTGGAGAAAATGATTTTTGTATTTGTAAAAATAAGAAGTGGAGAACTATCGCCAATAATAGGTCAAGGAGGAACAAAATCATTAAGAAGGTCAAGAACAACACCGGGTTGCCGTGCCAATGAAGGAGTAGAAAAATAAAGTCGGCGAAGTGTGAGAATCTAACATTTGTTTTAATATGGCATATGATCGGTTGGTGTAGAAGCAAACATTGTAAATCATAATATAGGGAATATATTTAACAAATAATAAAGTATGAAATACATACTTTTAGAAAACGCTTCGTCTAAGCGTAGCGTGTCTAGATTGTTTTGCAAGAGTGCTCAAAATTATTTCTGTAATAAACAATAATCGCGTATAAAATTTTGAGTTTCATAAGCGGAGCATTGATCTTTCACTGCTTACAGCAGTTTGTCTAGGAAATAGGTTTTCATCTTTATAAGTCAACGGCTCCCTTGACTAACTGCATACTTTCTGCGGCCTACCTGTGGCTGCTATGGAAATTTAGTCTTAATAAAAACGTTTAGTAAAAATATAATTAGTACAAAGTGTCCTTCTTCTCGGATCCTTTATTACTGCGAACCTTCACCATGTCTTTTGTTATACAGATTGTCACATTTTGGCACCAATTTAGAACCTGCTGCCTTCATTTCTGCCCCCCACCCACCTAGTTTGGATCCAGACTTGGTTACTATGTCTGCCACGGCTGAAAACCCAGATTTGAATAGATACGAGGTTTCGAAAAGGGATTTTTATGCTCGGTACACAATCTTTGGAACTCACGTTTTACTGAATTCTAAAAGTTTGGTAATGGCATGGATATAAACTTTGTGTTTAGGCAAGAGTTTGATAAAAGTTCTTTCAGTTTCACCTACAGTAATAAAATCAGAATGATTACCACTGGTAGGAGGATTTTGAAGTCACCGAAACCTGTCACAGTTTTCAGAAAAGTAATTATTAGAATGAACACTCCAGTTGAGCTAAATGTCCTCTACTTAAAGAAGTGATATCTGCGGTCAACTGTACTTCATTGTCCTTAATTAACTACTGCAGAACGAGAAATAGAGCATTTTTCATCCTTTATGTTTTCATTTCCTTCCAAAGAAGTTTCTTTTTAAAATCCGAAATTTCATCAACGAGTTAAATGAAATTAGTTTCATTTCCCAGCATTAAACAAATTCAAATTTTCAGAAACATCACAGAGATATGTAACTTTTACTGTAAAGCCTGCATTTGTGCAACACTAGCCTGGTTATCGTCAGTAGGATAAGAATGGGGTTCTTGTTTAAGTTAAAAAGCACAAAATAATACATTTCTTCTAGAAATCCATCAAGTGCTACAGGGAAGGAAAAGATCCGCGTACAGGTCAATTTCTATATTTGACACATTGAACTGAAATATCTAGCATCTAATCAAGTGTTGGGTTGCTTTAGAAACATATGTAATTTGAAGGGGGGGTTGCAATTTACTTTTATTTATTTTTTTCCCTGGCTCAATATTCTCAATTTAGTAATATTTAAATAATATTTATTTGTTTTTACATTTATTTGTCAATTATAATTTTTTATTCTTCTAAATTAATTTTCTGTATAATATTCTTAATTAAATTTGTTCCACTTCCTAAATTAATATTACTTTTGATTTGTAATTTTATAAACATGATTATTTATTTGATTCCCCCTTAAAATTTCATTTAATTTGATGCTTCATTTTTCCATTTTGGTTAGAAATTGCGTTTCTTCTATAGTTTCCAGTTATTTCCATGTTCAGTGCGTTTCAAAAATTTCAATTACGGCCATTTTTAGAATTTTTGGCTTAGCCCGCTTTTTACGGCGATCAATTGATGCGACGCCTAAGAGATTTCGCGCCATTTCGGAATTTGTGAATTATTTTAATTGGCTCGCGTTTTTCCAGATCGTCTTCTTTCGGAGTTTTGACCTTTAACTTTGGCAACTATAATTTCGGTAAACTGATTTTAATTGCTGCCGTTTTTCTAAACCTCTTTCGATTTTCGCTCGTATAAATACGCTCGCGGAATTTTTCAGTTTTTTGTTGAAATTCCTCGTTTTTGCGAAAAAAGCGCGCAGCTCACTTTTCGATGAACTTGCGTTCCACGCGAAGTGTCTCTTTTTATAACGCTTAATTTAGTAGTTAAATGGAGTTTTTATTGTCTTTTGTTCCTTCTAAATTACTCACGATCATTGCGGTAATTCGCCCTTGAAATTTTACCTCGAGCTATGCGGAAAAAAGCGTCTCGGGAATTTTCCTCCGGTTGTCTACGAAAATCCGACCGTTCCAGAATTGGATATTAGGTCTAAATTCATGATTTTATCATCTTATAAAAGAAATATGCTGCATTTTTCCTGTCTCCATGGAATCTATGAACTTTCCTGATCACCTTCTTGGCTTAACTATCGCTCCTGATGAACTCGGTTGGGTGAATATATCCATTGAATTATTATTTTTTTGAACATTTAATTTCTTAAATGCTAAATTGTATTTTTATTCTATATATTGAAAGTTTGATTGTAATTTAATTCATAGGATTTACAATTCTAAAGCTTTATTACTGAGAGGGCAATTTTCTAAACCTTTTTAATTTATTAGAGCCTGGGTAAATTCTTAATTTAAAAATTTAATATTCTTTTGTTAAAGTTTAATGATAGAATTTAAATAGGTTTTATCTAGAGTAAAGTTTTTATACTAATTCTTTAATTTAACTAAGTTGATAATTCTAAAATTCCAAGTATGTCTGTGAATAAATTTAATTCAAATTTGTTAATTCTTTCTAAATTGCCTCTTGTGAGCAGCGTTTTGTAATTTGTTCTTTGAGCTAAGTTGAAGTATTACTTTAATAAACAAATTTTCTTTAAACTAAGTATTATGTCTTCTTTTATAATGTTATACACAACTGGGTTTAATGGAAAACCCAACGCAAGGTATTACGTCACCCTGCTGACGTCTCAGCCAATGCGACTAACGATGGCTACAGACCACTTTAGAACTCGTGATAATGTACTTTAAGTAAATAGACAATTCAGCTCAATTATATTTCGATAATTTATATATATTTGAAATGAAATTGAAGAATGAAAACAGCGAGAACTCTTGCGTTCCGTTTACATGTTAGTATTTTTTCTCCCTTACTTTATTTTGGTAGCAGCCATATACTATATAAATACATTTTCACTCAAAAAAATAGCCATGTTTCTCAAGAGTTTCATAATATTTCGCGCTTATTGGATGAAGGTGCAAATTCACTTTATTTTGGAGGTTCTTTTGAATACATACATCATTATCAATATTCGATTCATATCGATATCCGCCAGCCACAAAATATCAAACACATCCAGTATAATATATATTTGAAATAAATGAAAGTTTGATAATTTTCTGTAATATACATTTATAATTCGGTCCTGCATTTATAATGCAGTATTTATATTTTTGGATAAAATTGTGATTTACTTTTTGATTTAAGTGGTATACAGTTTAAAGAAAGTTTATACTATTATTATGGTTGTCTGCCGCGTAATTTAGTGAAAAAAGTTATTGCAGCAGTTTAAGTTAAACATATTTTAGTAAAAGTATAACAAGCTATGTCAGTATTATGCGATTCTGAAATTGGGTATAAGTGTAGATCTCAATATAAAACAGTATTTTTTTATTTGGGTCACTCATATTTGCTCCAAATTCGAGGAACAGATGCAATGAGCGTGTGGATAGTTTTCTGAAGGGTGGATAAACGTTTGCCTTCAACCATCCTCTACAGGTCGTCCTCTTTTTGAGGCGGGGGCAGGGCAGTCATACGACGGTCAATCAAACAACGGCCAATCACGTCCCCTTCATGCTGAATGGGTGAAAGACCTGGAAACAGAGGAAGCCAAAAATGCTCCTAGAGATCTTGTAAAACTTGTCTGCTGATGGTTGGCGTGTGCGGTTGCGCGTTATCTCGATGGAAACAACATTTTACAACTGCCGAAGATAGGGTAGTGCAACCGACTGCAGAAAATTATAGACATATCGTCCTGGGAACAAGCGTGCCTCTGATACGAACAAGAGCTGGCCGGCTATCGAAGCCTATGGCACCCCAAACCATGATGCCGTGTTGTCGAGCAGTATGGCGTTCAGTAGTCGCAGCAGTATTGGATCTGTTTCCAAGTCGCCTCCAGACTTTCATACGGCGACTATCATTCGACAAACACAACCGAGACTCGGGGCAACTACCATGGCTCATTCAGTCTTCCAAGAGGTCGGATACTATTGCAATCTCTCACATCGGTGTCTTGTCGTCAATAGCAGTCTTTGCAAAGGACGGTTTGTGTGCAACCCGTTGTTAGCCAATCGTCAAGAAACTGTTCTTGCTGATATTGGAACATCCAATGTACCCCGTAAATTCTGCAGAATTCCGACAGTCGTCATTTGTAGGGTCGTCACCGCATGCCTTGGAATGTGTCGATCAACGAGTGCTGGCGTACGTCTGGATGGACCTGTACCACTGCGATGATTCACATGCCCTTCTTTAATCGATATTCCCCAAATCTTTTTCACAGCGGACGTGTCCACATGACACGTCGGTATGACCATCCAACCGTACATAGCACCTAAATGAATCTCCTCTCACGATCGTCTAAATGCTGAAAAGGACTTCTC